>SNQJ01S0174907.1:13896-28867 GCA_010110895.2 Picea sitchensis | reverse complement strand
TATCTACATTAGGCCCATTGTGATGAGGCTCGAAGGGTAGGTGTCCTCAATGCGTGACATCTCGGCCCTTGCCAAGTCACAAGTTCCTGCTAGTACTGGCTTGTGGGTTGTCAGTGCTAGCTACACACCATTTAAGATCCGAAAAAAAAACTAAGCACAACTATGATCCAAGAGTTTATTAAAGCAAAAGCAAGATACAAATAGATCTACGCTAGCAACATATATGACACATAAAGGAAATTGCTTATGATAAAGATATAAAGCATGTAAAGTACTTGCATGTAAAAGATATACTATGGACAGTAGATACAAGTGCTTGAAAGATAAATAAGCAATATAAAGACCAATGCCAAAAGTAAAGGTTGTTGCAAGATAAATGAAAATGTTGTCGTACGAATAGTGTTGCAAGTGCTCTTGACAAATTTTATAATTAAAGGTGAGTTATTTAGTTTGTGGGTTTATTGTGAAGTGGTTGTTGTGAGTGCAAGTCCACTTATGAATGTGAAGTGTGTGTGGAGTGATAAAAATAAAGGAAATCTAATCTAGATGTGGCCCTTTAGAGGCTATCCTCCAAATTGGATGGAAGAAAGTATGCATGAGGTCCAACGGGGAGAGTATCCCCTTAACTTTACACGCAAGTTCAATACAAATAACAAGTACAAAGAGTAATGTCGAAAGTCCAACACGGGGAGAACCAAGATCTCAAGGAGTATCCCTTCTGACTTCACACACAATGATCTATGTATTGTCCCAATAAGAACAATAGCAACTATCGGATTTCCCTAGTTAAATCTAAATCCACACTAACTAGTCCTCGTCCTGGTGGGTCCCCCAGATCAAGTTAGGCTCGCAAGGGGTTAGAGCATACTGAGGGAAGTTGAGGGGATGGTTTATTTCCAACTTGAAATTTGCAGAAAAAGTAAATTGCAAAATTGAAACTAAGCTAAGTTAAACTAAAAATTGAAATCTATTCTAAATTAACTAGAAATTGAAATCTAAACTAACTATTTTGCGATGTTGTGATTGATTTTATTATTTTTTTTTTATCTTTTTAACTTATTGGAAATTGATAGCAAATGAGAAATGGCAAAAAACAAGACAATCGCACAAGACATTGATCCCCCAAGGGGGATGAAGACTAGGCACTCTGTAGCCCACTGATTTTATTAATGTTGGTTACAATATCTTTTTAAGGAAGACTTGTGATCCTTCATTAAGGGAGATCAACAAGTTTTTACAAGTTTCAGAATAGTTTATTGATGAAAGGGGTGCTCCCGAGGGTCCCGGATAGTCCAAATCCGCCAAAATTTGGCAACACTTCCTCTTGGCTGTCCACTAACCTGCAAAAAACAGCAAGTATAGGATAGCAAAAGACGCCCAAAGACACTTTAAGAATGTCTTGGAACTATGTTAGGAAAACCCAAAAATTTCTAAGTTAAAACTAGCAAAGAAAAATGAATATTCCAAGTTAAAACTAGCAAGACAAATGAAAACTAACTAAGGAAAACAAGCTACAAAGTTTGCCTCCTTAGGATCTTTGGTTTGCTGTTTTAGGACAGCAAACTAATGGCACTTAGATTGCTAGATATAAAGATAAAAACTCTTGAAACTAAACTATCTTTCAGCCCTCTAAAATGTTGCTTTAAAACTTGCTAAAAGATGGAGTTTAGCATGCTAGATCTACTTAAAATTTTGAAAGTAAAAGATAGATCTAACTTTACTTTGCATGCAAGCTAAAACTTTAAAGGTTTAGATGATAAATCAGATCTAGCTATGCATGAAATGGTAACCAAAGAAATTTTAGAATTGTTGAGAAAAAGAGAAAAGAGTGTCGGATGGAAGGAATTATTGGGCTATGGAGCTCTTTTGGTGTATTGTAGAGGGACTTCATTCCGGTAGAAGTAGGTTGAAGATGATGGAGATTCAAGCTAGAATCTTCCACTCCTCCAACTCAAGGCCCTGCAAACTTAGAAAGATCCTGCAAAATACTTTGTCAAATGTGGGTGCACCCACTTCCTACACATGGGATCTAGAAAACATGTCAGTCAAGCAAGTAGAACATGAAATCTTATATCACATATGCTAGAAATAATAAGATTTAGAAATGCAAAGTTCAAACTAGCTTACTAATATCTTATCATTCAAGGACAAATTAAAAATAATAATTGCAAGAAATCAAATTTACTGTCACCTCAACACATCAAATGGAACAATGGGCATCCACACATTTGCACAACACACAGGTATGACCTCCAAAGTCTTCTTTATTTATATTCCAATAAGCTTAGAAGCATTACAACAACATAATCCCAGGTCTCTAATTCTAGTTTGAAATGGGAGCAAAGCCTTCAATATATAGCAAGAGGGTGGAGTTCCCCGTGAAGGAGGGCGCACCACATGTAGAGGGAGGGCACATCACATGTAGGAGAACGGTGTGACAAATGTGAGAGATGGGCTGCCACCTCTCTCCAAACTCCAAGAGAGCGCCATGTGTGAGAGGTGGGAGGAGGGAGAGGTCGCTACCTCTCAAAAGGTGGGCAGCCCTCTCTAAGCATGTGCCTCATCTCCTCAAGAGGGGCGCACCTCTCCATGGGAACTCTTCCAAACTCAAGTCAACTAACAAATAACTCACCCATAACTCCTCTCCAAGTGCCAACAAGGCTTAGTCAACTCAAGAGAGAGTGAGTTAACTCAGAGCATCTCTCCGACATGTTTACCAAAAAATAGCATTTGCTGATTGTTTGTCTTTTATTGACTTTTTGCAAGTAAAATTAATTTAAAAATCACTATTTTCACTCACAAAGTGGGTACATACGTAAAGTTGGTACTCTAAGCAAGAAAATGAGTACCCCCAAGGCATATGATGCCTCCTAGTACCACTTATTTAACTTAGGCATTATTTACAATTAAAAAAAAATCTCGTATGCAGGAATTTTTTTATTAACTGAAAACATTAAAAAAGCCTATGGGGGACTTAGCGCAATTTCCATATGACTCAAAAATGATGATGAGCATGGTAATCTACATTAGACACTAGACTTAGACAATACACACTAAGGCCTAACCATCAGTACACACTCCAACTTTGGAGATGATTGAGTGAAAAAACTTAGAAATTATAACTCGCTTAAAAAAATTCCAAGCAAGATATAATTAATAAGTAAAAAAAACACTCTAGAGTAATGTACTCATGTTTAAGTCTTAGGGGGCTAATCCTTTTACAAATTTCATCATGTTAACTCGTCTTATTACAATTCTGCATGGGGGTATGGAAATGCGGTATGAAGAAAAAGAAGAAAAAAGGTGGCCATAATGGTCGGTTGGACTTCTAAACTCTGATTTTGAAAAATTTCTTGTTCAATCTTTGGCGACTCAACTACAAGTCCATCCTAGTGCGACTTGGTGGGTAACAGAGATAAAGTCTGAAAGCTCAATTGTAATGTTGTGTAACTGGGAGGGAAGGCCACTATCACCTCACCAACCCTCTTTCACTTCAGGGCAGCACTCCTTCGGCTCAAGGGGGTTTCCCTAGATTAAGATTGCTAGGACTTGGGGCAAGGAAGATTAATGTGGAGAGTGAAGTCCAAGCAAAATGAGTTTGAGAAGCTTTAGAGTGTTAAAGAAAAATATTTGGAGGTCTGAAGATCAATGTCTTTTCGTTGGGCGTATGGAGTCAAGCATGCAACACTTGGAGGTTGAACTAGATGAAGTCAGAAGAGGTTGAGTATAAACTCTAAGGTGCAAGAACGTTTGGGCCTTCGGCTTTAGAATTTGAGGAAGAAGGTACATAGGGTGCAAGCACGTTTGAGCCCTAGGTGTCGTTTTTCCTTTCTTCTAGCTTCACTTAGGTCAAGGATCAAAGTCCAGGGTTAAAACCCTAAAGCGCAAGCACTTTTGGGTCTTAGGATTTTAACCCTAGCAAGGACGTTTCACAAACTTGGACAATAAAGACTTTATGAAGGAGAGACACACTTATGTCTCCTTCCTAGGGTTTCAACAAGACGATGAAACTTGCAACAAGATAGCAATTAACATATTTAACATTGGCAACAGACAAGAAAATGCAGCAAATTGCTTACACCTTCCAAGTAGCTAAACCATTCAAACCCTAGTTGCAGAAAATAACCATCCAAGAAAGGAAACCATCCACAAAAGGTCCTTCTCCAAGAGTAGCGCATGAGTTCCATGAGCTAGAAAATTTCAGAAAAATTTCAGAACTCTTGAAGGGAAAAATCCCTCAAGTTGTGATGATGAAAATGAGAGAAGTGCCTCTCTATTTATAGGGGAAAGGCTCAACTTCCTCTTACATTAAAATATTAATTTTTAGATGAAATTCCCCTAAATCTAGCCTATAGAGGGGCAAAAGGCCCTCTTCAACAATTTAATAATCTAAACAAATACAAAACTTGGGCTTTTAAGTCACGCATTAAACAACTAAGGGGAAAAACCCCTCTTAGGCTGACACATCATCAAAAATGTCCTCTTGCCTGTAGCATCCAGCCTCCAAAGGCCCTTCAAGTCTTGCTGGCTCCTCAAATCATGCATTTGATGATCCCTCCAAGGGTGGTCTTGGTCGACAATGGTATCCATCCAACCGCCAAGCATCCTTCAAGGTGGACGTATGGGATCCCAAAGCTCCAAAGCTGGGTTTCCTCCTTCTATTGTGCAAAAAGAATATCCCCAAAATCCTCCACTCATGGGCACTTAGGCAGCATTCCCTGAAAAGTGGGGTCGGTTCTGCATTCTCCTTAAACTCAAAATTTAATTTCAAACCAAGATTAGATCGGCTCACCATTAATCCTTGAGAATTTGATGTCAAACTTCTGAACATAAGGTCGACCCAGCGTCTTTTTACCAAACTCACTTGAAGGTCAACCCTAATTCTTTACAGGCTGATCCTTCAAATTTACATGTCGGCCCTCCTATTCAACTTAAATTAGAATACACAGCAATATCCGGTTGGCCCTGTTTTATCAGTTCAGTGTCCAATATATATAAATATATATATCCTCAATCACACATTTCAAAATGTTCTTTTAAAGTATCAGTCTGTTGGGCACACCCTTTACTGTGCCTGCTGTTTTAGGCCGAATTTCTAAGGCTTCTGTGTACCAAATCTGAATTTCGCCCCCTGCAATAATTGCCCTTACCTCTGCTACAGATATTGCTCAACAGATGTGTTGTTCCCCTCTTACACCAATTGACTGCTAACATTACAAATGCATTTCTGCTCTTGCTACAAGCCTATACTTGTCCATTTGAGGGGTGCCAACAATCTTCAGATCTGTAATAAAGGATCTTTCGGCTGAATTAAAATCTCAGAGTTTGCTCATCAAATCTAGACACCGAATGAGCTGGAAAAGTCGTTTAGGTCTGCTATTGTATGAGTGTTAAGCCAATCATTGTAGATATTTTCACATGACAATACGCAGTTCGAGATATACGTGTATGTGTGGGAAGGTCAATAGCAGCTGTGAGCCTATTAGCAACCTCCATAGAACGCAGCCTCATGTCCATACTGGCAAGTACTGTGAAACAGTCTGCTATTTGTACTGAATTCATCAACTTCAGAAGCACTTCAACAGCAATAACATGATTGTTTTCAACCAATTCTGGGAAACAATGAGGAGACAACCTACAATGACAAGCAAGCTTTGGATCAGCTTCAATCTCCATGATAACTTTCTGTTGTTGTGTAGGCACAAGTGCTTCTTTCGTTTCTCTTTGAGAACCCTGTACTCCAGCTTCCCTTTCTGTTATATCATCTTTACATTTCTCCCTGGATTTGGCACTGATGCTATTTTCCAAGCACCATATGATATACCCTGCAAGTTGGTTGTTAACAAGCACAATGGCAGGACCTATCTTTCAAGCGTTGGTAGTAGGTACTGTCAAGAGTTGTTCAAGGGGATCAAGGAGTTGGTGGAGGATTCCCTACTCTCATGGTGCAAGGTAGCATCCCAAAAATCTAGCAACTAGCGCAAATGTGGTGCAAACATGCCACATCCATCTCAACCTTCTAGGCCTATAAAGTAATCTACAAACAAAG
Source organism: Picea sitchensis (assembly GCA_010110895.2). Lineage (NCBI taxonomy): Eukaryota > Viridiplantae > Streptophyta > Pinopsida > Pinales > Pinaceae > Picea > Picea sitchensis. The sequence goes on along the minus strand of SNQJ01S0174907.1, from coordinate 22,818 downwards.
ACTTGCATGTATCAAGAAGCCATCATACCAGGTAAAACACTTGCTAGGTTGAGTTTTGTTGAACAAAGCTCCATTCCTTCTTTTCTAAATAAGAAAAACAACATAATGTTCTAATAAGTTGACAGTCCATGGTAGTTTATCTCCTAATTAAGTAGCTTTCCACGAAAGAGCAATGTGGACAAGCTTGCTACAAAAGTTAGACACTCGATCCCAAGCAAACTTAGCAAACTCACAAAACTAAAATAGATCCTTCACATTTTCATTTTTTCCACCAATAGCACATTTGATTGAAACAGCCCCATCTGGACAAGTCATTGGCCTAGAACCAAGCCCCCAAGGATCATGGACCAAGCAAAACGAGTCCGTTGGCTCTATGAGTGGATTCCACGCACTTAAAACCCAAAAAATAAAGCCTTTTGTTTAGACCTAAGACTCCACAACATTATCAAAACAAAGGATTGCTGGATTGCCCCAACAATGTCCAAGTTCTTCCAAAAGTATCTGAATCAACTGCTTTTGCCCAAAATTTATAGTCAATCCCTTTCAAAAGAAGCAATGCATCTAGCCATCTTCATGAGTGTAAGAGTTTTCCTTTCTGCCACACTATTTTGTTGTGGAGTATACGACACAGTGCACTGACAAGAAATGTTGGATTTGGAGCAAGGATCCTCAAATGCACGATTGACATATTCACCACCATTATTAGTTATGAGTGTCTTGATAGTGTGGTTACTTTGATTTTCACCCTTGGCTTTAAACTCTTGAAATTTTTCTAGAATGTGGCTTCTATTTTTTTTTAAAATACACCTGAATGCGTCTAGAGAAATCATCAATGAACGTTAAAATATACTTTGCACGTGATAAGAAAGGCTTTTCCATCGATTTGCATAAGTCATTGTGTACAGCCTACAAGGGAGCAATGGTGTGCCAAGATTTTCCCTTATTGAAGCTCATTAACTACTAACTACGAAAATTAATATGATCGAATCATTCATGCCAAAGACTATGAGGATATCTTATAACCACTTATGGCCAACAATTGGTTTGTATTTGGTGAATACCTTGGACCTGATCCACTTCCAATCTCACCACTAGGTCAAAGAGGCTTACAGGTCTAACTTGATAAATAAATAGTATGGGATTAGGCTTTTGACACTTTACAAAATGATCCTATATGGGTTGGAGAACCTGAGATTACTTTGAGGATCACTTATAAACATAGTAGCAAGATTTGAGTACGAATATAAATACGATTTGTTGCGGACAAGATACATAATGAAAAAATTCACCTAAAATACAGAAGTAGACATCTCATAGATACAAAAATATGCAATTTTCAAATCTTAGAAAATTAAAAATATACAAAAACTATTCAAAATTTTATGTGACATTCATTCATCATGGAAAGGAACTTGAAACATATCTCAAATTTGAAACGTAACATATCAATGTATCATATAACAATGTGACATATATAAAGTCATCATCCTGATTTCCCCCACTTATCCCAAGAGAATTACTAGTGTCAAAAAAACAAAGTTTAACACAAAAGTACAAATGAAGCAACATGATATCGGATAGATCAATTTTAAATCATAAGTTAAAATTCCAAGCTCATGGCCTCAATGTATGCATGTATTTTCATCTTCATCTTCATCGACAACATCATTCAACTTTTCAACCTTGTCACTACCAACAATCTCATCTAAAATATCTCTAAGCAATACATCATCATCCTCATCATTTATGCCATGTGTGGATGCCCACTTCAACAACATCCCTAGAAGATGATCCCACATCAAATGATGTAGGGAATGCAGTCGAAAACTCTCGTACTCTTTTTGAACTAGATGTCTTGACTCTTACCCTCCAAAGGATCTCATCCACAATTGTCGATTGCAATGAATGTTAGCCAAATCTGCTAACAATTTGTTTCTCTTCTTGCTATGGATGAGCTCATGTGTGCTCCAACTCCTCTCACAAGCCGATGCATCATTGACCTATTTTTTTACAAGAAAGTAAAGTTAAATCAAATTATTGATATCAAATAACAAAGAGCAAGTATTTCAAGGAAAAATGTACATCAAAACTCAAATTTCAATGCACAATTTACTTGGCTTAACACCCTAATTGCAAGTTGTTTCAACCACGACGTCGCATACCCATGCATCATACACCACTCAAAACGTGTGTTATCTATGCAAGCCATATCCCATACCGTTCGTGTTGTAGTAAAAGAATGACCAATCCCATCTCTGAATGTTGGGGATTGTAATCGTATCTTCTTTTGCACCTTCAGGTCAAGATATATCCTCTCCAAACAAGTATAAAATCCATCCAGGATGTCAACACCCTTATGTATATGAAAATAGTTAGGCGCTACAAAAACACATGAAGCATGCAATGGCTTGTGCAACATTGTTCAACTATTATCCACAATGTCCCATATTGGTTGATATTGTGTCATATAAAAACATTTTGCTCAATGGCATAGAATGAATATATATTTATTGATTAATTATTGAATGATGGTTTACATTGAGGGGGGGGACTTAAATATAGCCTAAGGTGCCCCTTTACGAAGAGTCGTGACTTCACATTTAATATTATTATTTATTATATTTTACTTTATTATTATTGTAGCTTTATTAATTACTTAGTATGTACATAACATTGCCCTTCCCTTAAAATTGCTTTGTCCTCAAAGCAAAGGTAATGAAGGATATAACTGTCGAAATTTTCGTGTCTTTCTTAGGATGGTTGTTGCTCCCATTCTATCATTTCAGTCTCCATTATTTTCAATTCAAGTACCTTAATCAAACTCTCATCAATGAAACGGATACTATCATTAACAAGAAGGTTCACATACACTCCCTTTTCGTGTATCTATGCAACCCTTATCCATGCCTTATGATGACTAGGAACCTGCCACAGATACTCTAGCAGTTCTGCAATATTATGGCATATGCTTAACTTTTCATAGAACTGAGTATGTGACCAAGTAAATTCAATGTCCACATAAAGCTTCATAAGGTTAAATACAAGATACTCTTGGGCAAGGTGATGTCTTTCAAAACAAGTAACCATTGCTGGCAACTTACTTTTGTCTTGCATCAAGGCATTCAAAAACTCCACCATCTCTGCCCTCAAATAAGGGTTCTTGGCATACTTGCCATAAACATGATAATAAAATTCATGAAAACATCCAACATAACACCGTCTAAACACCTTGGAATCTGAGAGGTAATAAGTAAAAGCTCCATTGCATTATCCAACAACTCCACTATAGCTCCTAGAGCCTATTGATGAGAGGTAGCATTAGCATGAAGATACAAGGAACTCACTCGAATAATATCCTTGGCAAATTATTCCTTGAATCTCAAATTCCTTGGCACGAATCCAGCCACTCTCCATGCCTTCTCAGCGAAATCGTAGATTTCCACTACAAATGGAAACCTGAAACCTCGTTTACTTTATGCCTGCTTCGGTGGCTCTTGTACCACGTAACATAGCATTTGTTGCATTGTTCCTTACCTTTAAGAAAATTAATAAGGCGATTGTTGATAGTCTTGCATTCTCGAATAATTTCCTCCTCGTCAAAGAGGTCTTCAATTGTACATGTTTCTTTGTCCACAATTGACTCCACTGTATTGTTATTTATATGATGCTCCAAAATCCTTATGGCAGGCAATGTTGTACAAGGGTCTCTATTATGATAGGTTGTTGCATCGCCAAATATTTTGTCTCTCTCCATAGGAACTAGTAGCTCACGATTAGATTCTCGTCGGGCTTCAACAAGATCGTGTATCTATGTCTCTAACTCCAATTGACAACGTAATAATTCTAATTCTTTTGTAGATTGTTAATCTATTGGTTCTTTTGTAGCCGGATTAACTTGAATTTATTCTGTGTGATCATCATTGGTGATCTCAATAGCTTCTTCTATAGCCATCTGATTCTCATCAGCATTGTTTATCTTATCTTTTCTCTTAAAATCCTTCTCTCTCCATCTCGCTCAGAGACTCGTCTCTGTAATTTAGATGAGCTTGAAGTACTCCCTTGCTTGTTGGGACGTCAAGAACCTTGATTTTTTAATAATTTTACAAGCTCATCGTGTTTTTTATCCTGATCTTGCTTCATGTCTTTATATTTTTTATCTTGATCTTGCTTCATGGCGTCTATGTTGTTTTTCATTTCAATCCTGAATTCTGCCATAATTTCACTTTTATGATTTTGTGTCATCTCTTGTTTGAGTGCGTCGTTACTTTTTTTAATCTCATCTTTTAGATTATCGCAATTTTTGTTGATTGCATCTTTGAGTGTATTGAATTCCTTTTCTATTTGTTCCAACTGTTTTTTTAGATATCATACTTCTAGAGGATGGAGGTGTATATTGATGTGCAATTTTGGTGAGGTGGAGCAGCGGAGGTGGGGATATATATTTATAACTTTATTTACTTTCACACTTTTACCATCTTCCTTTTCATGTTATTCACTTTTACATGAACACTTATGAAACTTATCCTGCACATAAAGAAAGCTTAATTTTGCCTTCTTTCCTTTTCACATTATTCACTTTTACGTGAATACTTATAAAATTTATCCTCCATGTAAAGAAATATTACTTTTGTCTTTTTTCCTTTTCACGTTATTCACTTTTACATGAATACTTATAAAATATATCCTTCGAGTAAAGAAAGATTTGTATTTCCCTTTTTTACTCCTCCATGCAAAAATTCCTCCACGTAAAGAGATAAAACTTATCCTCCACGTAAAGAAAGATTTGTATTTCCCTTTTTGGGGGGGGCCAAGATCTTGGCTCTGATACCAATATTGTATAAAAATATTTTGCTCAGTGGCATATAATGAATATATATGTATTAATTAATTATTGAATGATGGTTTACATTGAGGGGGGGGCTTAAATATAACCCAAGGTGCCCCTTTATAAAGAGTGATGACTTCACATTTATTATTATTATTTATTATTACGTTATTATATTTTACTTTATTATTATTGTAGCTTTATTAATTATTTATTATGTATATAACATATTGTGATTGATCATTGTTACATTTGTTCCTTTATTCTATCCATGCTCTCATATACAAAACTCATGCATGCAGCATATAAATCGACCATCTCAAGAATTTTACAATAGGCTAACAAATAGATACAATCTTCTCTCCCAATAGCCAAAAGGACTAATTGAAGATGATGTGCTTATCACCCATTTAAAAAAAAAACCTTTGGTCGGCTTATCACCCATTTTTAACTAATGGAGATAGCTTTTAGATGCCCCCCTAGCCCATTTGCTCTCATTAACGTTAAGAAAGTGACGAAGTTGAACAACTAAAGCTTGCTTCTCCTCATCATATGAGCTATCTTGCAATAGTTGAGACAAATTTGAACTCCTATGTGATGGCTATCTCCCTTTTCCAACACACGACAATAATCCAATAGCCACAACCATAAGGAAAGCCACAATGCGAGAAAAAGTCACCTCCCACTAAGAAATCCAACCCCCATCTCCCCTTGGATGAGGAAGAAGGCTCCATAGTCTTTTGATTCTCATGATATGACTTGGAATCTTAGATGAGCAACACTTAGAATATTGGAGCCTATAAATCCTTGTCCCTTTACCACCCAAGAGAGAGAAAATAAAATAGGCTAATGGTCCTAGAGATGCCTCCCCCAACACTTGCATAGGCATCCCCCATTATAATTAAAGTAGAAGGTATTTACTCAGAAAACATGGCCCGATCCAATCTCTTTATGGGTATCCTTTTGATTACCTTATGTAGATTAGAACAAGTAAATCATAATTAAGTAGAATGTTTGCACTTGAATTTATTTGGGTCATAGAGCCCAACCTAGCTTTTAAGGCATTCCAAGTATCCTTTGCCCCCCAAGGTATTCTAATTGGCAACAAGTCTTCTTTATCATCCTAAGTTTTAATTGTGTTAAAGTCACCACAAACAAGCTGGGGGGCGTTTAGGAACTCATTGATTGACCATCTCCAAAAAGTTGTCATTCTTCTACAACATCGATTGCACAGATGTTGGACAAGCCAATTAGAGGACCATCCAAATTGAGCTAAGTCCAAAAAATTCATTGTGTGGGACCAATTTCCCTCCCTTTATCATGTCTTGCTAATAAAATACTAGCATAACAACATTTAAACTAATTATCATCAGAAACCATTGACCTCAACTCTTTGCAAACAAAAATATGAAGATATTTGAATATGGCCCTAAATTTCAAAACCATATGTTCTCTACATGGATTTTTAAATCCAGACATTCCAAGAGGCAACTTTGATTGCGAAACATCGGGATGATGCCCATCTCATGTYTGTTCTCATCATCTCCTAGCCTATTCAAGATCCCAAGTGCTTGATGTCTTCGRGATTTTTAACGTAGTATGCAACCATTRGTCTAGAGTGATAGCTTTTTGCTTCTGTTGATAACCATCAAGCACCTCATATGCCTAASAATTTAACAAGGGATGTTGAATCTGTGAGTGTGTCCACTCAAAATGTAGGACGTTTCAAAACTCTCGACACAGTTTATATCCAAGAGTTTTAGTCACAACAAAGGATGGGGCCTTGTTGGAACTCGATCCTTTGGCCACAAYGATTTTTGAGGCTTGCACTTTCYGAGCAATATTTGACTCATTGTTCTTACTAATTACTTGCACCAAACCACCATCAAAATCATTGCTAGCTTGATTTGCTTGGGTTTGGGCCTRAGTGGCATGTGTGATGGYGATTGCCTCATTGTTGGGTGGAACCATTAAAGGAAAATCACAAGTTTTATGGTTTGGACTAGGGGTTCTGACACTTGAAGCAAGTGTTTGATAGATTGATGTATCTAAGAAGTTGCTTCATCATTTTATCACCTACTCATATAAGGACAAATTATTTCAAATGCTTAGATAGATTGATGTAGAGACAAACTCGTTTTGGGGGTCTAGGGTTAAAAAAACAATGACAAATAAAAAAACCAATAGGCTCTTAAATGCGCTCAAGTGACAACCAAAACTGCTCAAGTGACGACCAAAACTAAACAGGCAAACCAAGAAACTCCACCCAAACAAGACAAGAGAGTTAAGTGATCTGATTGATAGAGAAACACTCACACCGTGGAAAAAAAATCACTGGGGTGCTTCTACAAACGAGAGATTTCCATTGGCGTGCACCATCGCAGAAAAGCCAAACAAGAAAGCATTTTGTTAGGCTCTTAGTATTGATATGGTGCCAACTAGGGTGTTTTTACAAACCCAAGGACCACAAGAGATTTTCATTGACATGCACCATTTTAGAAAAGGCGAACAAGAAAGCCTTTGTTAAGCTCTCAATATTGATATAGTGCCAACCATAGGGTTTGTGGACTTTTTTAATGTAGGCCCTAACAATAACTTCAAGAGGAAACCTACCAACACAATAACCAAGCAATGTTTTTTCCTCATAGGACATGCGATCATTTTCATATTCAAAAACTAAAATGTCAATATGAATTTCCTAGGGGGTTTCAAAGTTACCTTATGGTACACCTTGGGAACAAACTTTTGAGTCCCCTTAGATGGGGCCATCATGTGGTTGCTATTAGACAGAGGAGTTTTGTTGTCAACTCCACTAGAAGATGGATTAACCGATTCAAAATTCAACCTAGAGTTTCCCAATAAAGGTGCCTTGGGCCTCATGTAAGTGTCAACGAGCTAGTCAAGGTTAGCACAAGCTAGTGAGGGGCACGGGACATGCAATAAATGTGACAAGGACAAAGGTAGATGGTTTGGACAAACACATTCAATCTTGCTTTTTGCAATAAATTTCACAATAAAAGACTTCTCAAGGATGAAGAAAACAAATAGATCAGTTCTGATCGAGAATAATATTTTTAGAATCCAGATTGCCCTAAATACCAAACTAGCTTTATGTCTAGGCTTGGGCAATGATGTTGATTGCTCAATATATGATTATATACATATTTGTCTATTATCTAATTTTGTAGTTATGAAACTACTATGAGAATTGACCTCAATCCAACTCATTTAAATACTTAATGTCATTTGACTTTCTTAGTTTAGCACCCGATCACACTTGATGCCAATTGTTCCCTATGGAACTTACAATATTTTATGTGGATGTCAATGGCCGTTGGGAGGTAATTCAATGGTACCTCACTTAATGTGGCTCATGTAGTCACGTTTGGCAATGTTCTTCCAACCATGATGAGGATGCTTTGTTGGCTTGTGTGACTTGTGTGTTTGAAGACTTTATTGGGTTCAAGACTAATATGCCTCTCTACACAAGGGGTTTCCCAATGATGCTTCCTCACTATGTGACATGTACACAACAAATTCCTTCCATGTCATAAAGATGGATTTTGGATGTCTAGAATTAACGAGTGGGCTAAATTACATCATTAACCATTAACTCATAAATAATGATTCAAACAATGTAAATAACACATCCACACATACTCTCAATCTTTTGTAACAATGGAGATTTCTTAAAGAGAGATTTAAGCACACAATATGGCACTTGTCCCATTGGCAAGATCTTCACAATCTTATTTGCTATCTCTAGGTAAGTAACCCTGCCAAACCATTACTTGTAATAGAAGATAGAGAGAGTGAATGAGCATAGCCCCTTTCCTCATCTCTTCCCTTTGCACCTAAATACATGGTTATAAAAAGAGAAGTTGGGGTTGTTGGATCAAAGATCTTCAATGACCATGACTTTTGGTCTTCCCCATGCATGGTTTGTCTTCTTGTGACATAATTCATCTTCCACCACATCCTTTAACGATTTGCATTCCCCAAGTAGTGACCTTTCAAGATATTTGCAATTTGTATATGTGGCTCTGCAATTTGGGGTTTATGGTTCCTATTTTTTCTACAATTGTGCACCTTTTGAG
>SNQJ01S0174906.1:36985-49646 GCA_010110895.2 Picea sitchensis | reverse complement strand
TTGAGTGGTTGAAGTATCGACTTTTGTGATTAGGATGTTGATAAGGCATCCTTGCAACTTGATCTTTACTTCTTATACTTGCATCTTTTTCTTGATTAACTTTTGGAATTGAGTCTTTTTGATATCTCTGGCTTGTTTGTACTTCGACATTTGAAAACTTCTTTACATCAGCTGGATTGCCCCCTTTTGAGCTGTAAGGTTGATTGGGTCTGTCATCATTTCCTTATCGACTAATGATGTTTTGCGATCTAGATTTTCTTGTGAAGTCTTCTTATCATGCTTCAACTTTTTAATCTGAGTTAATAAATCTTGATTATGTCATTTTAATTGTAAAAAATCTTCCTTATTTTTTGACCTATTGTCTTTTTCTGATTCTAGGTTCTCCTTTCTTTCGTCCTTTAAGATTTTAATTTGTTCAAGTAACTTCTGGTTAAGGTTTCTTAGGCAGGAGACTTCTTCCTCCTTTTCAGTGGATTTCTTCTTGAGACCTTGATTTTCTTGTTCTGAATTTGTATTCCCTTGCTTCTTGTCTTTTAACTTTCTGATTTTAACTAGTAAATTTTGATTATGATTTTTTAATCGTAATATTTCTTCATCTCGTTCTAGTAAATCTTGGTCCATTTTTTGTCTTTCGGTCTTTAGTTCTTCATTTTGTGCAATGAGTTCCCGAATACACTCTTTGAAATAACGATTATCTTTATGTGTTAACCCATTAAAATACTTTTCCTTCTCAATTTCAAACTGTAATTTTTTATTGCTCGTTTTATAATGTCCTGGTTCTCCTTCCAATATCCGTGATTGTATTTCTAAATTATCTTGATATTTTTCCATAATAAATAATTTTTAAATGTTTCTTCAATCTTTTTTAGAAAAATTCCTTTTCCTTGTACTCCTTTCACTTTATAAATAAATATCTAATATAAAATACCATTTCCTCTTTATTATTATACTTTAGTAATAAAGTACTTTTCCTTTTAATATTTGTATAAAAAATGTTTTCTCTTTAATATTTGAAATAGTAATGGTTTTGAGTATCAATATAATATTTGAAATGTACCTTTTTTCTTTTAAAGTGTCCTCTTTTCTTTTTTTAAATGTATCTTTTATTTATTTATTTTTATACTTTATAAAAGGTAGGTGATATTCACTTAGTCACCCCTTTTTGTTTCTTATATTAAACTTTGATATAAAGTGAGATTTTTTATAACTCTTTTTTTTTAATCTTTATACTTTAATGAAAAATATCTTATCTTTTATAACCTTTTCAATAAATAAATGTCTTTTTTCCTTCATATAACTCACCTTATCAAGGTAAGCCTCGAATTAAATGAAACTTGGTAAGACCATTTTAATGGTTATGCTAACCCAATTTGTTGATCAATAATGACCTTTTGAAAAGTCACGCCCTTAAAGGTGCACATGGGGATTGGGATAAGAACATCGATGTACAAAATGTACCATAGAAATTACAGTTACATAATCATACGGATGTCAGTTTTTTTGGCAGGTGGTACGGATCAAGCAGAGTACGGACGCAGCCGTAGGAGATAGCTGTACGATTTTTTTTTTAATGGATTGTTGTGTGAGCAGAGTACGAACGTGGCTGTAGGAGATAGCTGTACGCAATTATTTTTTCAATGGATTGTTGTGTGGAAAAACATAACAGTGGTTGTACGGTGGTGTTCCTATGCACATCGGAGGTATGGATTGTACAACGACAGTTGCAGGGGTGGCGGACTATACGACAGTAGTTGCAGGCACTGGTGGACTGTTGAGTGGTGGCTGTAATGGTAGATGTGGAACAAAATTTCTTCTTTTCTTTTGAATAATTTTATTATTTTTTTTCTGATTTCTCTTCTGAATTTTGCAACTAATTCAAGTCTATACAGACTGCTAGTGAATGTACGGATGACAGAGAATTCTTCTTTGTATTTTTAATGTTCTAGCGGTGGAATGACAAACCTAATCTGGTTCAGATGTTCTTTTGAATGTGCAACAAACAGGTTTTTTCTTCAACGTAATTTTTGGGCTTAAAATTTTCAGCGAATTACTTTTTCCTTCAATGGGATCTGAATGTGACTTGATAATATAGTGTTTTCAGCAGCAGATTTTTTTTTTCACTTTTCTGATTTCTGACTTTCTTGGATTTGCAACAAAACTTCTTCAATTTTTTACTTCGCAGTGGAGTACTCTTCCTCACGAATCTATGTTATTCGCTTGAATTTGCAGCAAATTGATAAATTCAAAAATGTAAGTGGCCAAGGACCTGATTGGTGGTCAAAGACCAAATTTCTTAGAGAAACTCTGAAACGATGGGGTTGGCTAAAAGCTGGTTCAGACAAAGTCGGATAAAGATAGTGGCCAAAGGCCAGGATCAGAAAAACGAAGCTCTAATACCGAATGAGACGAACAAAGTTCGCTCACATAAGAATTATCCAAAATACTTGGAATATAACAAAGTAATCCATGTAGGAATAATGTATAAAATATGAATAGATAAGATGATATACAATTGAGAATGAGGGCTCGTTTAGATACCCACGCAGGGGTGCCCTTAACCAATAGTCATGTCATTTGAGACATGTCCTTTCATTAATAATAGTTATTATTTATTATTTATTTATTATGTTATGAATATCTATTTATATGTATATTTGTGTTCATAACAGTCTCTTACATTGAGCTTACTACCACAACTACACTCTAATCCTCCTGATTGGATGCTCCTTCTGTTACCGAAGAAAATCCTTCCCTCCAATCTGTCACAAAAACAAGACCTGCTGAAAGACATGGATCCTCCCGGGAAGACATGTAGCTTCTAGAAGCCTTCCACTGTTGAGCCTCTTGCTCAACCTTCTCGACCCATGATGCCTTCCTGTCAATCTTGGAATATGTCTCTCTCTCACCTGGACCTGAGAGGGAACTCCCTCTGAATGGCTGACTCTCTCTCTAAGTCCACTGACTTCCTCTGAGATCAGGCTCCCTCTGAGTCTGCATACTCCTAACATCTGAATTCCTCTTAACAATCTTGGGAGGTTGTTCCTGGCCATTGAATCCTAAGGGTTGACTCCCTCTAAGTCTGTACAACCACTAGAGCCACCTACTCCCTCTAGACTTACATAGCCTATGGAACTATTTGTTCCCTGTCCTTCGTCTATCTACTACTGCTGAAAATAACTTGTATAGGTTGGCCCTTCAACATGTACAAGTTGCTCTCTCTAATTCCAAGAACCATTATTGATATGAAGCTAGATCGTTTAGGATCAAATATCACTTATTCATCCTAGAACAATATATGGTATCCCTTCTTCTCAATCTCTGCGATTGAGAGCACATTCCTCCTGAGTTCTGGCACCCATAAGACATTAATCACCCTCAACATCTCTGAGACGAACTAAGTTCGCTCACACACATAATATCCAATATAAATATGATAGTACATAGAAATCCATATAGGATAGTAATAATATGAATAATGAATAAGTTATGAGATGATTACAATGAGAATGAGGATCCGTTTATATATCCTCACATGGGTGCCCTTTCATGAATAACCACATCCTTTAGATAAGACAAGACTTTTTTTTATTTATNTATTTCTATATATATTGTGTTCATAATATTTCCTTCCCCTTAAAAAATGCTTTGTCCTCAAAGCATACTTTATGGAAGATTTATCTCTTGCTTTGGCTTGTAATTATTGTCTCCTGATTCTTCATTCTTGAGTTAGTAGTCGTTGAGGACTTGAGACGATAGGATCTTTTAAGCATTGAGCAGAACTGTCAAATTGTAAAGGAGTTTGCCCATCCTAATTCGATCTTCTGCGTATTTGAGATTTTATAGGGTTATTGGAAAGAACTTGATACATTTCTACTCCCATGATAGCCTCTACTTTGACCCCCACTTGTAGTGGAAGTAATATTCTTCGGCATATCGATTATTTGTTTCTGTTGATACATTGATTGGCTGAAGTATCGACTTTTGTGATTAGGATATCGATAAGGCATCCTTGCAGCTTGATCTTTACTTCGTATACTTGTAGCTTTTTCTTGATTAACTTTTGGAATTGAGTCTTCTTCATACCCTTGGATTGTTTCTACTTCGACATTTGAAGACCTCTTTACATGAGCTGTAAGGTTGACTATATCTGTATTAATTCCTTTATCCAGAATTGAACTTTTTACATCTAAAGACTTCTCTAGTTCCATAGGTTCAATCATTGCGTCTTTATCGACTATTGATGTTTTGCGATCTATCTCTTCTTGTAAAGACTTCTTATCATGCTTAAGTCTTTTATTTTGTGTTAGTAAATCATGATTATGTTGTTTTAATTGTAAAAGTTCATTTTTATCTTCTAACTTGTCATCTTTATTTTTTGATTCTAGATTCCCCTTTCTTTCATCCTTTAAGATTTTAATTTGTTCTAGTAAATTTTGATTAAGGTTCCTTAGGCAGGAGCTCTCTACCTCTTCTTTGGTTAATTTCTCTTTGAGACCTTGATTTTCTTGTTCCAACTTTTGAAAACAACACTTCTTCTCCTTGGACTTCATGATTTTTGCAAGTAGTTTCTGATTATGATTTCTTAGGCGGGAAATCTCTTTGTTTTTTTCAATGATGATCTTGTCACATTCTTTCTGTCAATCTTGCAACTTTTGTATTGACTTCTGGTTATCTCGAAGGATCACTTCTGATATGTCCTTCATGTCTTCTGATGATGGAGCTTCTGAAATTGACTTCATTGTAACGTCCTATAATGTGGTTTTCTTCTTCTTATAAGTAAATGTCAAAAATCTCCTTGTGTTGAAAATAAAAGTATCCAATGCATCTACCCAAGTTGACCCTAGAATTATATCAACATTGTCTTTATACATTGATACCACATTGAATTGACCTATGAATTTGTAATCGCCAATAGATAGTTGTGGGTTCTTAATTCCATATTTCTCATCGAAAAGGCGTGTCATTTTCAATTATATTTGGTTCTAAAACCATTAATTGGTTCGCATATCAACATTAATGTGATTTTTCTTGGTGTTAGTATTGGCGACTCTAAGGGGAATTAAGAAGCTTTGTATATCCCTCTTTTAAGTTTTGTAGTAAGATCCCGTACTTACTCCAACTCTATGATCCACTAGACAATACCCAATAATTTGGAGATGCTTCTGCAGTCACGATGATTGATTAACACTTGACTGGCATGATTTTAGAGATTGTCTCAACTAATCTTTTAACAATATATCTGAAATTGTAGTCCTTAATCTGTGTTCGCCAGAATTAATGTGCGATTGTAGTGACTAGTCGCGACCTTTTGATTGACGTTTCTCGGGTTACTATTTGCATCCACCATATTCCTGATTAATAATACCGTCGACTTGGTTAATCCAGCGAAGAGAATAGGCACAATTCTTGATTCCGTTGATGAATCGTTCTCACACTGTTCAATTTATGGGTCAAACCGGCGAATGTTTCGTCAACTATTCACGGATGTTTTCTAAACTATTCTTCCGTAAATCCCTTGTAATGGTAGCCATGATTTCAATGGACAAACTGCATTTTCAATATACCAATTATATTTCAAATTTTTCCACTATCGAGATACCGTCTAAACTTAGAGACTTCTTTATTTTTTGTTTAACCTTTTTTTTTTGGTTCTTTAATGGAGCTTTGATTTTTTAAAATTTTTAGATTTGTTATTTATTCTGTTGGCAACAATTGATTTTTTTAAACTGGAATTATGAATTGTAAATGGCCAATGGTTAGAGGTGGTCAAAGATCCGATTTTGTGGCTAAAAGCCTGATTTGATCAAGGATCAAGAATAATTAGAGAAACTCTATTTTGTGACTAACAACCGGATCGAGATGAAGCTCTGATACCAAATGAGACGAACTAAGTTCACCCACACAAAGAATATCTAATATAAATAGGATAGTACACAAAAATCCATATAGGATAGTAATAATATGAATAATGAATAAGTTATGAGATGATTACAATGAGAATGAGGGCCCGTTTATATATCCTCACATGGATGCCCTTTCATGAATAGACACATCCTTTAGATAAGACATGAATTTTTATTTATGATGTGTTTAATTATTATTTATTATATCTATTTCTATATATATTGTGTTCATAGCAATCTCTCTCGACTCCAATTGGAATCATACTGTCCCAGTTCCTTGTGCTTCATGCCTGGTCCCATACCAACATCTCTCTTGACTCTAATTGGAATTGTACTGTCCCAATTCCTTGTGTTGCATTCCTAGTCCCATACCAAGTTCTACACATCCCTGAGTTAGTGTTTGTGATACTCAAACAACTCTTGTGCACCTGTCACATGGCATGAGGTTCCACTATCCACCAACGAAACACCATCACACGAGACTGTACCAGAAAGAGCATAAGCCAATATGAACTCCCTCTGGAGTCTATCTGCAACTTGATCAAACTTTGTTGTTGATGCCTACTGCCTCCTTCCCCTTTCCCCCCTTAGTGGACACTATGAAGCATAATGACCATTATCATGAAAAACAAAGCACTTGACCTTACTAAGATCCTTCTTCTTGCTAGGCTATGGAGATGCCTCTCTCTCTAGAGAACCTCCTCCTCTCCTCTTAGTAGTACGAGAGGCAAGAGCGTGATTCTCATCACTGCTTCTCTTCTACAAGCCATTCCTGGATTCTAACCGAGTCTCCTCCTGGGTACAATTGATCCATAGTCTATCAAGATATGACAACTTCTCTCATGCATAGATCCCTTGCACAAATGGTTCCCAAGACCCGGGAAGACCTCTCAATGCTACATTCGCCAAATCAACATCTTTAATTGTCTTATGGATGGCTGCACACTGATCTCAGATATGAGTAATCTTCATAAGGTAGTTCACCACTGTGTCCTCACTAGACATCTCAACAACTTGAAGTTGGTGCTTCAAATGTAACTTCCTGTATGTATTCTTGTTTTGGTATAGACCCACCAAAACATCATAGATTTCCTTGGTAGATTTCTTCTTAGAAATGTGAGGAATCAGGTGATCCTTTACAGATTTTAGCAACCCCTGCTTGGCCATTACTTTCTTCTTCTTATGAGCTGCCAATTCTTACAGATTAATAGGACTTGCAACCACTGAACACATTCTTTGAGGTCATTCTCCTCCAACAGAAGAACATTGGCCTTCCAAGCCCAAAAGTTTGTTTCCCCTTCCAACCTGTCCCCAATCTTCAAAGTGTTGACCATTGTGACTTGCCCAAAACAAGACAAAGAAAAATTTTCTACAAAAATTCTTTTGTACCGCCAACTGTAGCAATAAGTGTGTCTCAAGAGATGACTCCCTCTCTTCTTTCAAAGCCTCAACTCTGATACCATGTCAAATTTTCATATGCAATTCTATGCAACTAATTTCAGAACTGAAAATTACTTCCAAGTGACCAAACAATAAATCTTAGCTGTCATCACTAAACAAGTTTACACTAAAATTATTGACGAAAATTACAGCAACGGAAACAACAAGATCAAAGATAAATCATCCACACACTTGAGACACTAAATTTCCTGTTATATAAATTGTCAAATTCAGAAATTTCCGAGGGAAAAATCAACCCTCCTAGCTATCACAATTTTACTAAAATCCGAGGACAAATCAATCTCCCAAAAATAGAAAAATCAACAAACCAACCTTAGCGAAATACAGGGACAAATTCCAATTCAACAAACTTGCTGACGTCACCTGTATGACCTGCCAACATCAACTGTACGAACTGCCAGCGTTAGCCTGTACGGACTGTCACTTGCCCATAAATCACATGTGCGGCCTACATAAAACCCCTCACACGTGCGACTGTTCTGTTATGGTCACACATGTGACTGTACATACCTATTTTACTTGCACGTGCGACCTGTACGGATTGGTATACGGTTTGCCCACATGTGCAACCTTCTCTCTCCTCATGTACAATTGTCTTTTCTCCTCTCACATGTGTGGCCTCACTTGTGTGGTCTCTCTTGGCTGGAAAAACATAAGCCTTCCTTGGTTAAGATATAAACACAATTTCCAAGAAACTTTAGGCCACATTTGTCCAAAATTGTAGAATTCCCTTTGTTGAAATTTCCAAGCTCCTAGCACAAGTGCACTGTCACTTATGCTAATTCCATAATGACACAATGAGATTTGTTACAATCTCTCCTCTCATTATATATATGAGTCTAATGAATGAGTTTATGAACCCCTTCTAAAGTCAATATTAAATTAGAATATTTTATTCATCTTTGTGGGTGTGATACCCCAACACAAACCCACAAATCCCATCACCAAGTTCATGAAGCCCTAGCTTTATTCCAAGGACGTTTTCACTGAAACAAAAGAGTAATTTCGTGCCAACGAAGATTCCCACATGCGTGACACCATGGCCCCTAGTAGAAATACCTCCCGAAGCTACAAAAGCTTCAACACTATCTCACTGTGTGTGTGTCTCCTCCTCTCACTTAGTCTGCCTTTTATAATTTTGAGTTTACCCTAAATCCAAAACTCTAGATTTCTTAAGTGTTCAATGGTTAAGATTAGATCTCACTTTCACTCTATGATCTAATGATCAGGATTTAATTTAACTCATCAATGTCAAATACTTAGACATTTGACTTAAAGTAAACTCCATTAATTACAAAAATATATTCACTTTAATAATCACTTTATTAAAGTGATTCTCATAAAGATATTAAGGACGACTTCCACATGTTAGACACAAAACCGATGTGGAAGTACCTGTCTGAAGCTACAAACATCATCATGCAAATATTATATTTTAAAACTATGAAATGTAAAATAACCAATAATATGCAAATTTTTGTGAAACTTTTTATATCATATAATATTGTAAGCTTGTTACATGCTTGTTAATATTATATAGTTTGATTTTTTTTTATCACTTAAATTTTATAAAAAATCATCTGTTAATTAGAATCACTAATAGTATACAATATTGTGGAATTTGTTATATGAAAAATATTGTAATTAATCTATATAACTGGTTACTAGCATAAATGGTACTCTTTTTCCCAAGAATAATATAACCAAGGTGAGGTGCTTATTGTTTTGGCTTAAGAATAATATAACCAAGGTGAGGTGCTTATTGTTTTGGCTCCTTTAGTTTACGAATTAAGATCCCACATATATCATGACCAATGAGAGATCTTATATCATGTGTAGAGGAGAATATCTTTTAGCGTGATCATAGAACCAGTTTTGAGTAAATATTTTGGAAATGTTTATTTGTTCTGGGTATAATTTTCACTTGCAGTGTATGAAATTTACCTTTTTATTCAATATACAAATCATAGAAACAAGATGTTAGAATAGATAGATATTTAACATTATGAACATTATAAATAGTCCCGTAACTTGGGTGATCATTATTTTATATCATACTTATGTAATTTATTATAACTAGTCCTGTAGCTTGGTTGATCATTATTTTATATCATACTTATGTAATTTATTATGCTATTGTTGAAAACTCTTATATCATATGAATTGGGATATGTTTTCATAAGCCTAAAGAGTATATGTACTTGTAACGATGTATTTATTAATTGGATAGTGGTAGATTTATAGACCTCATGACTTTGTTAATGCAATTACTGAAAGGGGTAAATCACACCATATAAATTTTTACAAATAGAAGAATGTATACTAGTATGCCCAATATTTGCTCTTTGTTCAACTAACCTGTAATTTCATTAAACAAAAGGTAAGAGGAGGGTGACGCCTTAACATGGAGCTATATGGTGCAACCTTGATCCCAACATATAAGTTGAATTTCTTGATAGTAACTGTGGATTTCAACAATATTATATAATAAGACATTAAGTAAACAAGAGAATAAATTTATGCTTGAAATGTTTTTTTTCCAAACACTATGGCATATGCTATAGTGTTTAAAAATAAATTAATGTTTTGATGATTTTATTTTAGGATGTAATTTATGCTTGAAATGTTTTTTTTCATATACTATAATGCATAAAAACAGATTAATGCTTTAATGATTTTATATCATAACGTATTCACATAATGCATAGGAGAAATACAAGTTATGTTAAGTTATACAATGTTCACATAACTATTTTAATCACGTGACTTATCTCATAACTCATCATTACATTATAATTACACTGCATATTTATTACATAATGCAATATGTTGTGTAATAATATAGTCCTTGAGATGATTGAAATGTTTATATTGGAATGCACACCAATTTTATTTGTAAATTTTATAAATTTATATAGAGTGAGATGCTTGTTGAGAATATATGTAGTTTACTTTTGTGTCGTGCAATATGACATTGCAATTTTAGTAGATTGTACTTACACCTTGGTACCAACGTCATCATTGGTAGGTTACCTTACATTTGATATCGTCTCACATTATTGGTCATCGATTAGATGGTTTCTCCCATTGTTTTTGACTCATTATTCCATTGCGAGATTCTTACTTGAGGTTGGTTGTGTTCTAGCTTTTAGGTTGCAATGTTATTGGACATGTATAACTCTCATTTAGTGGATTGTTTTAGTTTTGTACATGAGAGGCCTCTTAGTTATGACAATTGTTTTAGATCTTATGCCCCTTATGGGAATTGCCATTTCATCTTTTTAGGAGATGTATTCATGTATCATTCATTGGCTCATTATGATATGTTGCCATGGTCACCAGTGTTATCTTGCCTTGGTTCATTCTCATGATGCCATGATGCAATATGTACATTGACTTGATATTCACACAAACATTGTTATGCTCAACTTGTACATTGAGATTATTTTTTTAACCTTCTTTGTGTTTGCAAGGGTTTTTCCAGATTCTTCTTGAGAGGTGAAGTTCTCATCTTTTGGTTCTCTGGGTATTCACTTGGTTGAGTTCATAGCATGGGCATAGGCTTATATTCCACCTCTAGTTACCATGTTCAACTTAGGACCCTCATCATCTCTTATGGGTTGGGGCTCCAAATGATGCTCCCTTACCTTAGCACATTAGGGCACATATGTTGGCACTTTAGATTCGTCACCTTGCAACAATTAGTGTTGTCTTCCTTAAAACATCACCATGTGGCCTATGAAAGACTTGATCTTAGCAATGTAATATACCAGATATAAAAAGTATGCAGAACATAAATAAAATGCTAGAAATGGCAGAATAACAATAATATAACCAACATAATCTCCACAATAACACAGAAATGATACAAGAACAACAACATAAATAACACTTTGATTCAGAAAGCAATGTTCACGGGCCTCTTTGAGGGGGCAACCTCCAGTCGAGAAACACTCTATTACAATAATATCCAAGCTAGGGTTTTCATACCCTCGACCCTTATTTATAATAATATGTCTATCAAGAGAAGCATCTACAGGAAGATCCTTCTAGAAGCGGAAGCTTCTATTAGGTCTTATTACATCCGCTTTATTCTATTTTATTGAAAGGCCTTATTAATATTGACCTTTATTACATCCGAATATATTGCTCTACCTATGTGCGGGTTAGGACCCTAACATGTCCGCCCCCTTAAAAACAACCTTGTCCTCAAGGCTTGAGATGTGGAAACTGTTGCAGAATGGTAGTTGGTTCCCAAGTGGCATCTGCTGGAGTTGTATCTTTCCACTGGACTAACACTTCTTTGATGGTTCTCTGACGCAGACGACGCTCACGCTGGTCCAAAACTGCTTCTAGCTGTAGCCAAATGGATCCTTCTTCAACTAACTTGGGAAGGTTGGTTTGAATTTGGCACCTAGTTCCAATCACCTTCTTTAAGCATGAAACATGAAAAACATGATGTAGCTTCGAATGATTGGGTAGAGCTAACTGATAGGCGACTTGTCCCACACGCTTGAGAACTGTATAAGGACCATAAAATTTTGGCGCTAGCTTCTGACAATGCTCGACCTTGAGGGAAGTTTGTTTGTATGGTTGCAGTTGCAGAAACACCTGATCCCTTCTGCAAATTGACGTTCAGAGCGACCTTGATGTGCTTGTTGCTTCATGTGATTTTGTGCCATGACCAAGTTCTCTTTGAGGGTATGGAGAATATCCTCTCGAACTGTAAGTGTTTGGTCAACCGCTTGGACCTTCGAGGTACCCAGTAAGTATGAGAGAACTGAAGGTGGCTTATGTCCATATACCGCTTCAAAAGGAGTCATGCATGTAGTTGTATAGTAGGAAGTGTTGTACCACCATTCAACTAGGGGTAACCATTGAGCCCACTAATTTTGCTTTTCAGAGGCAAAACACCTCAGATATGTTTCCAAAAACTTGTTGACAACTTCCGTTTGATCATCAGTCTGGGGATGATAAGCTGTGCTGAGATGCAATTGGGTGCCCTGTAGCTTGAACAGTTCTTGCCAAAAATTGCTTGTGAAAGTTGGGTCACGATCAGAAACAATAGAGTGCGGCATGCCATGGAGCTTGAAGACCTGGTCCATGAAAATTTGAGCCACCATGGATGCAGTAAATGGGTGTTGAAGAGCGCATAAATGAGCATACTTGGAAAGGCAATCCACAACCACCATTATGAATGATTTATTTCTCGATTTGGGTAAGCCGGTAATAAATTCCATAGAGATATCCTTCCAAATAGTAGGTGGAATCAGAAGCGGTTGTAGTGTTCCCGAAGA
>SNQJ01S0174906.1:0-20173 GCA_010110895.2 Picea sitchensis | reverse complement strand
AAGATCCTTCTAGAAGCGGAAGCTTCTATTAGGTCTTTTTACATCCGCCTTATTCTATTTTATTGAAAGGTCTTATTAATATTGACCTTTATTACATCCGAATACATTGATCTACCTATGTGCGGGTTAGGACCTTAACACTAAGGTAGCCTCAATGGGGGAAACCTATGACAAGACAATCAATTATCGTCACCTTTAGTGACTTCAAGGGGCATGCCTCAAAGGTATCCTTAGTAGGGAAAACCTAAGACAAGACAATCAAGGATCTGGGTGACTTGAATTAGGTATTAAAGGGTTGAGGACCTTGTTCAAAAAGTCACCAATTTAAAAATAATTCACCAATTTAGTAATTATTGAACATAATTTCAAAAAATTATCTTAAACAAGAATTACATTAGTAAGTTCAAAATCTGTTCTTTCAAAAGGTATGAGAAGTATAATGACCTTTTTGAGAAAAAGTATGATAAGAATAACAACTTTTTTGAGAGTTGATAAGTTTGAAACCTATTCTTTCAAAAATGTATGATAAGTAAGATGACATGACTGAGAAAAATTATGATAAGTATAATGACCTTTTTTAGAGTTGAATAGTTCATATAAATGAGCCACATGATATATTTTTTTATAGTAGCATACTCTCCCTCATTCCTTCAAATTTAGGACGGATTTTCTTTTTTCTGTGAATTTAAAGATGAAATCAACTTCTTCTTTTTCTTGTTCCTTCAACGTGGCAGTCATCCTTCAATGTGACGGTGGTTTTACCAACCGTGTTACATAGATCTTTTGGACAAATATTAAAGTTCATCATTCAACGTAGAAGAGTAGGTGTTACTCTATGGCAGCTTGTGTTGTTAATGACATTTGTGTTTTTGTTTATATGACATTGGTTCTTTTGTTTATTTGACATTTTTGTTTCTTCAAAAACTCTCCATATATAAAAAGAAACAAATAGTAGATCAAATCATAAATAAAATTGTAAATAAAATTGTAAAACAAATGGTATATCAAATTATGAGTAAAACTGCAAAACAAAAATCATGAATAAAATTGAAATAAATAGTAGATTAAATTAAACTATTAAATTATGAGTAAAATTGTAAAACAAATATTACCTAAAATAATGAAATGTATTGTTAAGATACTCCATTATGTAAAATGATCAATTCGAAATTTTTCATTTATCTTTACAGACTACCTGTCACATTAGTTATACCTGTCACTAATACCTGTCACATTGGTTAGTTATACCTGTCATACTGTTTATAATTGTAGTAATCTAATAACAACTTCCCCAACTAGTATGAAATCACTAGTAAAACTGCAAAACAAATAGTATATCAAATCAGGATTAAAACTGCGAGAACATGAGGAAACCATTGAAACTCATCGGATCTTCTATGTAGTCTGAAAGAAAATTATTTGAGTGGGCATAATAACGATACTCCAAGGATTGAGGTTGACGAATGGTGATAGCAATGATCGATGTGCAGAAATTACAATACAAAGTTTAGTGATAAGAAAGGTGACTTCTTAACTGTTATTTTGTTATTTCTTTAATAATGGATTTGGATCCTATTATTCTGGGTTGGTTATAACTAAATAAATCAAGTTAGAATATGGATAGGGATTTCATTTAATAATTAGTTTCTTGTGTGAATGTATAAATTCATGTAAGCCAGTAGAGGTAAATGACTGAGTGAGAGAGACAGAGTGAGAACTTGCAAATCTGATGTAATCTCCATGATCTGAATACAACCGATGCCTATGTTTGATGGACGTTTGAGTGAACCACTTGAAATCCCTGTGTTTATAATCTGTGTGTGATTGTTAATTATTACATATAAATTGTATTTTCAGCATTGACAATTCTAACATATTCTAGAAAAATTAGGCTACTGTTTGATAAACAGAATCGACAAGACAACAATTCAAGATGCAGATATTCCGCGCATTCATTCGAAACCCTAGAACATGTAAAACTCTAACAATTCCATTTACAAAATAAAAAAATAGCATTACATTCCTGAGCCAGGGCATAGAGTATTGCCAGACCTAACCATCCCAGCTTATAAAAGAACAGTAACGTTGGCCTTGATTTTCCAAGTGTTGGTCTACCCAGTTCATGCAAGCAAGGTAAGGACTAATTTTTCTTTATTTTCCATTCCAGCCAACCCTTGAATGCAAGTTGCCATATGAGTTTCTCAAACATTAGGAGCAACCAGGAACCTCAATAAAAAAACAAGAACTTCTCAGGTCACTTACTACCGTTGTAGGAAGCAGAGCCGAAGCAACTACTGGAAGCGAATACTCACAAGAGCTCGAACCTTTTAGCCTGTTTCGTTCGAACCTTTTCAATTTGTGCTGACCTGCTTAGTCGTCTTCAAATATTTCCAATCGATTTCAACTTTTCTATTTTATCTCCAGAACTCTTCCTAAACCCTACTGAAAACTACCACTCCAGAGCTCAAGTTTCCACAAGGATTCCTCGCGATGACCCTAAAACATGAGCGCAGGAGGGCTTCAAAAACAAAGTTAATTCCTTGAGCTGTGGTTTTCAGGAAAAAAAAAACAGCCCAAAAAATACGAACGAGTTTCCACAAGCATTCCTCGCCATGACCCTAAAGAATGAGCACAGGAGGGCTTCAAAAACAAAGTTAATTCCTTGCGCAGTGGTTTCAGTTAAAAAAAAAAAAAACCAAAATAGCCCAAAAAATACGAACGCAAAAGGACTTTCGTAGTGATTTCAGAAAAAAAACAGCCAAAAATAATATTTACTAGATTTTGTTTCAACAAAGGAGAATACGGTTTGCAGCGTTAAGGTGTGAAGGTACAGGAAGTAATGGGTTCTCTGAGTAGACTCCCTTCTATTTATGTTGTAAATCCCATCTGACCAGAAATTTTCAAGCTTATTCAATGACATTTTGCAGAGACTTGAAAACTACTTTGCAGCTTCACTTATTTCAATTAAAAGTAGGTGTAATTTTAATTAGACAAACCTATTAAATTTTATGCTTATAAATTCAATGGGCAATGTTGTTAATTTAAATTTTAATTGGATAAACTTTTTTATGTTATGCTTAAAAATTAATGATTAATGTGGTGATTTTAATTAGATAAACTTAATAAATTAAATGGTTAAGGTAGAATACATAATTTTTTTATATTAATTAATAATTACAATATAACAATTTATGTTTAAGGTAGCTAGACACCAAATTGGTGTATGATACCTAACTCTTCTGGATTTAAACTTGTGATTATGTAATTAATCTCAATGAAATATTTACATGATTTTCATACAAGATCAATTTGGGGGTCTCATACACCAGTTTGGTATGTTGGCTTGGTTGTGACCTTAAAAATAGATTCTTATTATTATACAGCTTGAGTGGGCCTCATGGTTAAGAACATGTGTTTCCTC
The DNA here is from genome assembly GCA_010110895.2 of Picea sitchensis. Lineage (NCBI taxonomy): Eukaryota > Viridiplantae > Streptophyta > Pinopsida > Pinales > Pinaceae > Picea > Picea sitchensis. The sequence goes on along the minus strand of SNQJ01S0174906.1, from coordinate 16,752 downwards.
TTAAGAGGTCATAGGTTCAAATCCAGAAGGGGGTAGGGTATGTATACCTTTGTAGACTTTACCAGTCAAATCGTTGGGCGGAGGGAAATATTTTAGGAATTTTTGTAAAATCCTCAAAAGCAAAAGGCATTACACAATTTATTCATGTCTTTGCATTTATATAATATTTTAGTTTTGATGTGTTTGTCCTTTCACAACGTGGAATGGCTCCAAACCGTAAACTATGAGTTCATTTCTTTGTGTTGTCGACAATTCCATGAGCATGGTCATATTTAGAGAGATTGTCCCCTATTAAACCCACCTATCTCACTAAATCAAACCGCAACATGGATGAGGAGGGTTTCACCAAAATTCTTACTTGTTGTCGTCCAAATCAAAAGCCTATTTCTCATGTTCCTTCTAGGCGGAAAAAAAAAAAAGAATACTAAGAACCATTTTGATCCCATCATCTCCCTCCCACCAGACTCTTATAATGTGATATAAGAGGCTTNNNCTCTGATGAACCAAAAAAACCCAAAACAATTGTTTCTCCCCTTGAAATGTATCCTTTAGAAGATTCCCCTATGATACACCACATTTAGGAAGGCCTAGACTTAGAAGCGGGTGAAATGGATATGGATGGGATTGACCTACAAAGTATTGTGGATGCAGTTGTAAACATGATATGAAATCGATCCCCATGGAGCACATTCAACTTGTAAGGAAATACCTCCACAAGCGCAGAAGGGAGACTCCAGAACCCTCAAGGGATACTACATCAAATCCCAACCTAGGAATTCAACCCAACAATCTCAAGCCCAAGAAAAACCAGAAGGAAGACAAGAGAAGAAGTAGAAAATACAACCTACAACTCCCATAGGAAATTAGTGACATATTTCTGAAATTAGGTCAAAATTCTCTAATCATAGACACTTTCCAACCCTCTCAAAGTTTCCAATGAAATTAATCTCCTAGAATATTCATGTTCTCAAAGGTAAGAGTAAGAAAACACTCTTACAAAACAATCTACATTCAAAATCTCTAGACATTATGCTTCTGCAAGAAACTAAGTGCTCGGGGGAAATGATCGAAATCATCCTATCCAAAATTTGGAGAGAATATTGTTCTATAGATATAGAATCTACAGGAACAACAAGAGGCCTAACACTCCTCTAGAATTTGTACAAAGTTCTTATACAGAAATTATTTTATACAAAATACAATATATCAATAGAATTTCAGTCGTTGGGGGAAGAGGCCACGGTATTTATTACCAATGTTTATGGACCACAATAGTTGGGGGGGCATATTAACTTCATGTAACTACTACAGTACACCACAAAACTAATCCACCCTCACCTATGGCTTATGGGAGGCGACTTCAATCTTATCTCTACTCTAGAAGAAAAGAAAGGAGGCCTTTGTCGACTAGACCAGGAGCACTTGGTCTTCAAATAAATTATTCAAGATCATAATCTAATTGATCTAGAAACCAGTAACGGAACTTTTACCTGGAATAGTCATCGAGGGGTTTCTCATCAAGTGTCTTGCAAACTAGACTGATTTATAATCTCTAAATCTCTTATTCTCACTAGAATGCACATGGAATCCACCATCCTCCCTACTGCAGGATTGGATCATTGGCCCATACATTTTTCCCTCGAAGCCCTCAACAAACCCAGGAAAAAACCCTTTCAGTTTGAGAATTTTTGGCTTTCTCACCCAGACTTCCTAAACAATGTCAAAACTTGGTGCGATGGGGAAAACAAAATGGTTTCCTTATGTATTTCTTCCAACATCGTCTTAAGACCCTCAAGCAACATATCAAAATCATGAATAATAATTTCTTTGGGGACACTTTTCAGGCTCAAAGGATCCCAAACTCTCAAATTGAGAAGGTTCAGCAGCATATTATCTTACAGGTATGATCCCTAGAGCTAGCGCATCAAGAAAAGGTTTTGGCTGATCAAATTGAGGAAAGGAAAAAATAGGAAGAAGTTCTTTGGAGGAAAAGATCACAGATCCAATGGATGAAAGAAGGGGAACATAATTCTCAATTCTTTCATTGTTCAATGGTCTAGCGATGTCACTCCAACCACATCATCCATATTATCTCTAGTCAAGTTAATAAACTCACCTATCATTGAGACAATGAGCAAGAGCTAACCTCTTTTTTTCAAGATTTCCACATTGAGCCAAAGACAAATTGTATCGAGGCCATATAGTCTATCTCTCAAAACATTCCTCACTTAATCTCTAAAGAACACAATTCCCTTCTTATAAAGAAAACTTCCCTTTATGAAGTTGAAACAACAAACTTCGTTTTAGCAACCAGCAAAGCTCTTGGTCCTGATGGATTCACCTTTGATTTTTTTTATCACTATTGGTCAATTATCAAATGGGATGTTTTATCTCTGGTTTAGGAATCCCAAATAATCTCGGGGGTTATTATAGCCTTGAATTCCACTTTTCTTACTCTAATTACTAAGGAAGTGAAGGTAGATGACCCCAACAAATTTCCCCCCATTTCCCTTTGCAATGTCATTTAGAATATCATTCTAAAGTTATTGTTCTATGCCTCAAGGCCCTCCTACCCATCATGGTTTCTCTAGAGAAATATGGATACGTGTAAGGCCACCAAATTATAGATATCATTATTTTGTTTCATGAGGTTTCTCACTCCCTAAAATCCACCAAAAATCTAGGGATGCTAATCAATCTAGATATGTCCAAATCCTTCGATAAGTTAAGTTGGAAATTCATCAAGGAAATACTTCTAGCCTTTGGATTCCATAAGGAATGAGTTTGATGGATCATGGGCCTCAGCTCCTCTTAATTAGTTTTCCTCTTGATCAATGGCACCCCCTCTCATCCCTTTCTCCCCTCTCAAGGTATTAGGAAAGGTGACCCCCTTTCTCCTTTAATTTTCATTTTGTTGGAAGAAGGGATATGACGAAGCCGCAAGTATTTTGTAGAACATCATAATATCCAAGGTGTGACTCTCCATCATTCAATTGATCCTTTGATGCATAACTAGTTTGTTGATGACACTATGTTGATGGGTATCCCCTCTGCTTGTGAAGCTCAAGGATTCAAAAGGTTTTGGAAAAATTCATGGAAGCCTCAGGTACTTCCATTAACCATCTCAATGCTTAGATATTCATTTTCAATACCTCCCTCTCTATCCATTTTTAGATCACTCATATCCTAGGGTTCTCGAGGAGCTCTCTTCTGGCCAAATATCTTGGGGTTCCCTTGCTTTTTTCAGGAGCTCACAATTGCTCTTAGGAAGACCTCATTTCTTAGCTCAATAAGAAGCTTTTGAATTGGACCTTTCTCCCCCTCAACATTTCCAACATATTGTTTCTTCTCAAAAAAGTTCTTCAAGTGATTTTGTTATATCTCTTTTCAACTTTAGAAGACACAAAAAGAATAATAAAGGTAGTTAGAAGCATTCAGAGAAAATTCCTTTGGAAAGGATCCAAGTGTTCAAAGAAATGTCCTTGGTGGCCCGGAATACCATATGTCTACCAAAGTCTAAGGGAGGACTCAGTCGTGGGGATCCAAATTTTCTCAACAAAACTTTGGGAGAAAAAATGTGGTGGAGATGGATACAAAATAAAGGGAAACTATGGAATCGACTATGGAAGAATAAATATGCAGACAAAATAAACCCTACATAACTCATCAAGATGATGGATACTTCAATTGGTTCCCTCATCGGGAACTCATCTTGGAAAAATCGTTGCCTAATTCAACAACATAGTTTCTAAGAAATATGCAATGGAAAAGCACCACTTCTTTTAGAAGATTCTTGGAAACAACTTCCATCCATTCAATCCAATCAACGTCTAAGACTCTTAAAAATGACTCTCCATACTCTCCTTGGTCAGTAGGTCAGAAATTATTGGACCACCACTTACGTTTCTTCTTGTTGGCGCACCTGGAATATAGACCAATACCACATTCCCCTCCAGTTTCGACCCCTTCTTCAATCCCTAATACAACTCTTAAATCAAAGGAAAATAATAATATCCTCCCAATCAAACAAGATAATATGGGATATCGACCAGCTGGAAAATTCACTCTTAAAGAAGCCTATCATTTATATTCTCATCATTCTGATCTCCCTAAGGAGGACATCCGGAAGAAATTCTAGAAAAGCAATATATGGCCTAAACTGGCTACCTTCCTCTAGAAAGTAGCACACAAGAATATTCTCACCTGGGATCATCTATATAGAAGAGGCTTCCAAGGATATGGGTTATGTGTCCTCTCCACCTACCATGATGAGTCAATGGAACACCTCCTCAATGTGTTTCCCTTCAATAACTCTCTTTGAGATCAAGGTGCTATCACATTTTGGAAAACAACCCGCATCAAGAACTATGTTATATCCACCATCTCCTCTTGGTGTGATTCTTTTTTCATCAATCCGATCCTTAATTGTATTCGGCAGCTCTTTCCATGATTCATACTTTGGGAAATCTATAAGGATCATAATCGCATAATCTTTAAGGATGAATGCCAATCTATGGATGTAAATTGGACGAAGATCAAACTGAATATTGAGGAGACTATCCAAATAAAATTGGAACCATGTAGACTTTCAGTATTCTCCTAAATAGCACATCCTCCTTTCTTTTTGGTTACCTTCTTCCCCCTCACCCTCCCTCCCCTCCCTTGTTCACCCTCCTAAACCTTCTATCCCTTCATCTTGGTCCCCTACCCAATCTGGATGTATTAAACTAAATTTCAATGGTTCTTCGAAAGGTAATCCTGGGCCATCCAGTTATGGAGGCATTTTCAGAGACAGTGATGGTCAGATTCTCCATATTTTTTGGTTACTTGGGAATAAATTCCAACAAAGTTGTTGAACTTTTGGAACTAATTAAAGGTCTTCAAATCGCCCATGTAACATCCACGTTACCAAACTACTCTGATATAATAATTTAACTTACCTAGCCTCCTAGTTGGATACCGCGCTCTCATACCAATTTGTATCATCCCCATTACCAAACTATTTTCATACCAGTGTGTAAAGTTACCCAACTTACTACTGAGAAACACTACTCCAAAATCCAATGTGCAATTTCTACTCTATAACATTAGTCTGCACATAATTACTTGGAGTAAAGTGCTCAACCTCAAGTTGAGTCAGCCACCCAAACTTTCCTCTTTTGACACAAATTATAACAGAGGAAGTAACTCAAAAAAAATGTGCACATAATCATACTGAGCACACAACACGATTGTGCCCATAATCCACTCTAAATATGTGATTTATAATTTGCGTGCAACCATTCTTCTATCACGCACCATTTTTTTATTTTCCTTGTGCACATGGACCACTTCCTTGTGCGCACAAGTGAATCCAGTCTCTTGTGCACATAGAGTATTTCCATGGACACATGACCATTCTAACTTCGCCACGGAGACTCATGACCATTATCATAAAGTTAATTTAACATGAAAACTAAAAACAATTTTCATACTCATGCATGAGTACAAATATTGACTATCAGCACCACACTTACATGTGCAAGAAGCATTATAAAAAATAACATCAATTACTTATATGCAACAACATACAAGAATTAAACCCATATCAAACATAGATATTAAACACACAGTAAATGAGACAAGCAAATAAAGACACTTATCTTTATGAAAAGTCACCAACTGCATGTAGAAATCAAATGTTCCTCTCAGCCGTAGAGTTTGTTTCTCATATAATTTCAGTAACAAGTCACCCCCGAGATGGGGATTAACTCCACCAAGGAAAAAGGGTTCATAATTCCAGGATAAAGTATGATACTCAACAGAATTTCTCACTCCAAGGTGCCACTGCTGCAATTAGTCTACAGTCTCTCATTCTGCAACCGCCTGTTACACCCAAGGAAGTGTGTCCCTTCTCTGTTCAATAGTCCCTTGGTCACCCCACTTCCCTTTCTAGGGTTCCAGCAACAGTCTAGACAAGAATTCTTGTATCCCTACAACTAATTCCCATCTCACCGAGGAACAATTCTCAACAAAACTCCCACCTAGAGAGAATGCTCATAGACCTGACAACATGCCTCTTTGACAACAAATATCTCACCTAGAGAGAGTGCTCACAGGCCTGACAACCCACCTCTTTGACAACAAATCTATCACCTAGAGAGAGTTCTCACGGGCCTGACAACCCATCACTTTGAAAAAAAAAAACTGATTACAATAAAGGAAAACCCTTTACAAGGTTTTCTCTGTAGATAAGGTAATAGTCATATATTCCAGATCATTTGACCCCTTCTGCACATGAGAAAATGAATGACTCCCCCATGAAAGAATGAGTTCTCTCTTGAAATACACTAATGCCAACAATATATATTGCATGCCTTAAAATAAGCACTTGTCACCTTCAGAAGTAGCTTAAGCCACTTGGCGACTCGTTCCCTACCCTCAAGAACCGAGGATAAATAATTATCCATAACTTACACTTTTTCAAAAATATTAAACAAATATTTCTTAGGACCTAATTCCACCCCCTTTTTTCCCTTTTTCAGTGAAGTTATCCCCCATCTCTTTTCATCTGATTTTTCTGCACACAGATATGTGATATTATTTATGAGTGTGATTGCATTTACATGGATAGGCACACTTTTCTATTTGCATCCTAACTCATATATGTGATATTATTTATGAGTGTGGATTACATTTACATGGATAGGCACACTTTTATATTTTCATCCTGACTCACCAGCCCAATAACCACACAAGATCTTCTACCAAATACATATACATCCATATTTATATATATATATATATATATATATATATATATATATAAACATGGGATGCACACTTCCATGTAATTCTCGTGCACTTACTCAGTGTGTGTAACATTGTGAAATGTGTGCACCCTTTCTTTGATAACAACTCTGCACTTCCCCAAGTGCTCGCAAAACCAAAACTTGGTGCTAACGGCTCACCAATTTATATGTACATTCACATTTACAATTGGTACAAATGGCTCACTAGCCTATATGTAATGTACAAGTTATTCGATTAGGGACATTATATCTCTCCCTTCTTTATGCATTTTCCTTAGTGCATTCTATACACATGTACATACAAAATTTTAAAAAAATCTTCAAAAAGATGTGGATACTCTACCCGTATATCATCCCTTGATTCTAAGCTGTCTTGGGACTCAGATTAGGGTCCATTGGACCTTACCAAATTCAATAATCGCATTCTAGATATATTTTTTTTTGATCCAATATGCAAACCGGCCGCACTTGAAAATCACCTTCTAGCTTCAATTAACTACATTCCAATAAATAATATGATTAGCACTGGCACGTATTTTATAAGTAATGATACATGGAAAAAATTATGAATACATAAGGATGCAAGCAATTCAAGAATGTATGTGTCAAGACTATTTCCTCTAGGATTTCAAATGGCCTAACAATAGTGCTCCAACCTAGAACACCTCCCCAACTTCAGGGAGTTGCACCAGTTTTTAATAAGAATGGTCACCCACTTTAAATTCATTGTGAATTCTTCTCTTATCCTGTATCATCTTTTTCCCAGCCTATCTTGAAGCCTCTTTAAATTTACCCTATCTTTACCATCTCTCTTCCATTTCCCGGATCATATCTGACCCAACCATTGTGTGGTCTATTGGGTTATCCCAACTCAATGGATTATTTCACCATAAAGTTCTCAAATGGGATCATATTTAAAGATTCTTGGTACCCATTTTTTTGTAAGAAAAATCTACCAAGTTAAGGTAGTCTTCCATTTGATGGTTTATCCATCACATACATCCTAAGAAATCTTCAATCACCCAATTCTACTCTCTATGTTTGTCCATCGGTCTCAAGTTGATATGATGTGATAAAGTCTATTTTTATTCCAAATCCTTTCAATATCCATTTCCAAAAGTTCGAGTTGAACTTGGAATATTTGTTAGACAATTGTATTAGGGTACTAATCATGCAAATTAGCAATTCATCCCATGTATATCTTAGAAATGTTGCTTTGAAAATGGTCTTCAATCGAATAAAATGGGAATCTTTAGTAATCTTGTCCAATTAATAAACCATAATAGAATCATGTTACTTAGTAGTCCTAGGCATCTTAGTAATGAAATACATGGTTACAAATTCTCATTTCCACTCAAGAATAGGTCAGCTAATAGAAGAAACTAAAATTTTAGATTTTTTAAGTGCTAGCCTTGACTTGTTGACATTCAAGGCATCTAGCAATAAAATCAACAACCATTTTTTTCATAGATGGCCAACAATATTGTTTTTATCACATAATTGTCTTATGGTAGTCTAGGTGTCCTTTCTATAAGTAACCTTATGCATCTACATAAAACTTTTTAGAACTCTCGGATCATTTGGTACATAGACTATGTGCCTATACATGAGGAAAATCTTCCATCGTCTTTTAGCTCATAACCTTCAAATTTATGCTACGACATACCTTTGTTGTAAATTCGTCTTTATATCCACATGGTGTTGATCTGATGAAACCTATAAAAAAATTTCTACACAAATAGTGACTTATACATGTAAGTAATGGTTATAGTATTTACTTTTGTCACCCTCCTATTGGAGTGTGTGTATCAACCAATCTTGTTATCTCTTTTTCCTATATGCTTCTTTTATGTCAAAGTCATACTCACTAAGGAATTCTAAACACTTGCTTGGTCTGGTATTTAAACTTGGTTTTCCAAACACATAATTCAAACCACTATGATTTGTTCTCAACTCTAATGTTTTACCCATGAGATAATGCCTCCACATCTTCAAGGCATGCACTAAGGCCTCCAATTCTAAGTCATGAGTAGTATAGAGCCTTTCTTGCTCTTTTAAATTTCTATATGTGTAGCACACCACATTCCCATTATTACTAAGGACACTAGCCTTCCTTATGCAGACTGGTGGCACACACAACTAAGTCTCTGGCCTGGAATCAACAATTCTCAAAATTATTGCACTTGTCAACAAACTCTTTCAAGTGCTGAAAACTCCTTACACAATAAGGAGTCCATTCAAATTGCACCTTTTTTTGTAGGGATGTAATTGGATGTGCAATTTTGAGAAGCCTTCAATAAACCTTCTATAATAACCCACAATACCCATGAATGATCTGACCTATGTGACATTTTTTGGTGTTGGCTATTCCTCAATGGATTTTATCTTTCTAGATCCACAACTATTCCTTCCTTGAAAATGATATGACCCAAATAATGAATTTGTCGTTGATAAAATGAGAACTTGATCAACTTTGTGTACAACATATGTTCTCTCAAAATTTGTAGCACCATCCAAGTGTTTCTATGCTCTTCAGACTTTGAGTAAATAAGGATGTCATCCATAAATAAAATAACAAAATTTCTAAGTAACTTATGAAAAATTCCATTTATTAAACACATGAAGACAAGTGGTGCATTTAACAACCCAAAAGGAACCACTTTGAACTCATAATGTGTAAAATTCTAATTAAGGCGACTTGTTGATGTCTCTTCCTTACTTCTCACTTCAGGATATCCATATCTTAGACTAAACTTTGAAAATATATGTACCCATTAGTTGATAAAAAGAGGGCATTTATCCTGTAAAATGATACTTGTTCTTTAATCGGGTGGACTCTTTGTTCAACTTCCTGAATCCAATACAAAGTCTCATTGTACTATCCTTCTTCTTTACTAACACATTGGGCACCCTAAGTTGACAATAATTTGGGTGTATATACCTCTTCTTCAAAATATATTCAAGTTTCATATGTAACTCCTTCAACTCTTGTATAATCATCCTATATGAGTCTTTGGATATGGGTGTTTTCTCCGTGAATTAGATTTATAGAGAAATTAATATCTCTTTTCAATGGAAACTCTGATATTTCTTTAAAGACATCGTCAAATTTTTTTTAGTACCATGTCGTCTTCAAAAATTTTCACTTTATCCTTAAGTGCCTCTCCATGTGCTGAAATACTTTTGGAATCTTTTCATGTAGATTTTCTTCAATTTCAATGATGAAACTTCCACATTTACAGTCCTTGGAATGCCTTGAACCTTCTTAAGTTTTCCTCATCCAAGCAGTAAATTCTTTGTAACAATCTAGAATGGCATGATGCTAGTCCAACCAATCCATACCACGATACAATTATATGAGCCCAAAGCTATAATATTCAAATCAACATTCTCAGGTAATGTACCACCCATTTCCATTGGACATGCTCAATTCATTTCCTTTAATTTTCCTTTATTCTCCTGTAGCTAAATGCACTAACCAAGATTTTCCAAGATTACTTCCTCTTTGAAATTGGAATCTTTCCACCATCTTAGGGATCTAGATAACTATGACTAACTCCTGAATCAATTAAAGTAGAAATGGGTTGATCATTAATCTTACCTTCCACTTCAACCATGTGTGACTAAAACTCAGTGTGCTTCTTATGTAGGGTTGTGTAAATCTAGGCATGCTTCTGCCCATATCTTCAATTGTTGCATCTTGTTGTACATTGTGCTCAGTCCTTGGATCAAGCTTACCCTTCTTTGAGGGTAGTCTCGTGCATATGATCTCCACCAGACTGGAACTCAGTCAGGGTTGTTTCATTTTTCCCAATCGCCTCTTTCTACCCACCATTAAGAGTCGGTTATGTCCTTGCAATGTATTTATGAAAAAGGGGTGGCTTTAGTGCCCTTTTCCTCTGTTCCACCTTGTTTTTCATCGCCTTCCCAAGCCTTTTGGAAAGCCCACCTCCCTTTGTTGGATCATAAATACATTTTAGTGCACCTTTATATTTCTCCAATGTCTGGGGTCATCATATTGTATCTTGTCACCGATAAAATGAGGGAAACCCACTCAAGCACCTCTAAATTTTCACCTTCTCATCCCTGATTAATGCATACACTTTAAAATATCTTAAGAATATTATTTCATACTCATATATTTTCATATCTAATATTGAGTTCAAAGAACTCCTTCATTTTCTCTTCATAGTATCTCTTGCTAAGTATTTCTTCCTTTAAAACTCTCCAAGTAATTCTTTCCATCAATGTTTCACTGTATAAACCAATCCACCATTGTCTTTTTCCTTTTAGCTTTATATATGGAAATTCCTCCTCTTCCTCGCATTACAATACCATGTAGTTGGAAGTAATTCATCATGCCAAGCAGCTAGGTATTTGCATCCTGTCCTTTTTGTTCTCACCATTAAAGGTAGGAGGCTTGATATTATTCCTTTCTCCCCTGTGAGCTCGCCCACCTAATCCTTCTCTTTATGACTTTTGGACAAGAGATGGACTCTGAGATACTCAATGTTTCTTAAATGAATTATTTGGTAGGTGAGGTTGTCTATTAGCACTTTTCCTTCTCTCTCTTTATTTTCTCATCATGAGACTTACGACTTACTCCTAATTTTAAACCAAATCTATGCCCATCCATTTTCTTTTCTATTCTATCCAAACTTTGCATCAACTTGATATTGAAGTTATCTTGTTTCTCCTTGTCTCTCATAAACCTTTCATTATCGGGCTTCATATATTTGACATCGCTTTTATGTAATCATGTTTTCTACCAATTTTATGAAGTCCCTTTGATTATGTACCATCATCACCCAAACCCACATAAAAATCCCCGAATTCACTGCTGTATTGTGCCCTATGTATCTTCCTATACTCAATTCTCAAAGTTATTGTCTTTCACTGCTAAGCCATCCATGGAAATAAGATTTATAGCTAGAACTAGTCCCAGCATGTCCACGCCTGTCTCCACGAAAGAGGTCCCACGAGTAAATAGGTACGGTGGGTGGAAGCAATATTGGATATAACCCGTGGTATAATTTTGGCTTGTGTATTCATCTCACAAATTGTCTCATGTCCTATTTATGGTATTTCCACTGTCACACTTTAATGTTCTAGAATTCAAGTATTGCATAATTATGCTTATTCTTATTTCTTTTATTGCACCATGGCTACATCAGATTCCAAATTCAAATCCACTCTACCACCTCAATTTTTCCTTAAGTAGGCACTCAACCCGTGCATGCTTAGTATTGAAACTAGAACTCCATACCAATATGTAACATCCCCATACAAAACTACTCTCTTTGATACCATAATGTAATAAAAATCTAACCTCCTAGTTGGATATCGCTTTGATACCAATCTATAACATCCTCACACTACTAAACTACTTTGATACCAATATGTAATGTTACCCAACTTACTAATGAGCATGCTACTACCTAAAAATTGTGTAAAAGTGTATTCTACTCTATAACATTATTCTACACATAATTACTTGAAGTAACAAGCTCAACCCTCTAAGTTGAGTCGTGCCACCCAAAATTTCATATTTTGAAATAACTTATAATAGTGGAAGTAACTCAAAACAATTAGGCACAAGCATACTTATCACATAACATTATTGTGCATGTAATCCACTCTAAACATGTGATATCTACTATGCAAGGAAACCATTTTGGCATCACACGCCAATTCTTTCTTTTCCTTATAAAATACTGCCTCCCATGTGTGTTTAATCCACCCTCCTTTGTGCACACATAGTATTTCCATGCACGCACAACTATTCTAACTTCTCTTCAGAGAATCAAGGACCATTATTATAAGGTTAATTTAACACAAAACCTAACAACAACAAATATCAGCTACCCATGCATGAGTACACATTGGACATCAACACTACAATTACATGTGCAAGCAAATATTATACATCACCAAAATTACTTCATACAACATATAAGAATTAAACCCATATTAAATATAGATAATTAAGCATTACAAGAACATATCATCACACATAAGCATTTACAAGAAGTTGAATGAACTTAACACATAAGTTTATTTTGCATATTTATACACATGAAGCAAGGTCCTGTAAAGTTTATTTTAATGAAGTAGGGGTGCTTGCATAGCATAACAAGTCAGCCTTCTATAACCACCAACCAATAATAATGTGCCACGTCTTCCCCCACTGCCACATCATCATGATGGTACGGCCCTGCCACGTGGCCGTACGGACTGTACGGACAGGTACAGTCAGCACTTTTTACCTGTTTGACTTTCCGAACAGATCGCTATATCTTTCGCTCCCGACGTCCGTTTGAGACGAAACGAATTGCGTTGGATTCATGACGACGAGGGATACGCTCACGTACGATTTGAGGCAATTCCGAGAACGTTGATTTTTGGGCTAAAATTTGACCCCTGGTCCAGATTTTGATCATCAACACATAGTAAATGAGACAAGCACATAAATACACTTATATTTTATGAAAATTCACCAACTGCACACAAAAATCAGACGTTCCTTGTTTCTCATATACTTTCAGCAACTAGTCACCCCTGAGCTAGGGCTTAACTCTACCAGGTAAAAAGGGTTCCTAATTCCAGGCTAAGGTCTGATACTCAGTAGAATTTCTTATTCCAAGGTGTCACTGCTACAATTAGTCTACAGTATCTCATTCCCCACACACTTGTTACACCCAAGGAAGTGTTCCCCTTCTCTTCTCAATCGTCCCTTGGCTTCCCCACTTGCCTTTCCAGGGTTCTAGCAATAGGCCAGACAAGAAGTCTTAGAGCCCTGCAACTAATGCTCAACTCAATAAGGAACAATTCCCAGCAAAACTCTCACTTGGAGAGAATTCTCATGGGCCTAACAACCCACCTATAAGACAACAAATCTCCCACCTAGAGAAAGTTCTCATGAGCGGGACAACCCACGTCTTTAATAACAAATCTATCACCCAGAGAGAGTGCTCAATGGCCTAAGAACCCACCTCTTCGACAACAAAACTATGTTTACGATACAGAAAAACCTTTTACAAAAAAAATTATGCAGATAAGGTAATAGTCATATATTCCAGATGGTTTGACCCCTTCTACACATGAGAAAAGGAATGACTCCCCCACAAAATAATGATTTCTCTCTCAAAATACACTAAGGCTAGAAATATATATTGCATGCCTTAAACTTGACACTAGTCACCTTCAGAAGTAGATTAAGCCACTTAGTGACTCATTCCCTACCCTTGAAAACTTAGGATAAATAATTTTCCATAACTTACAATTTTCCAGAAATATTAATAAAATATTCCCTAGGACTTAAGTCCCCCCCTTTTATTCCTTTTTCGATGGAGTTATCCTCCTATCTATTTTCGTTTGATTTTTCTATGTGCAACTATGTGATATATTAATGATTGTGATTACATTTACATGGATAGATGCACTGGCATATTTGCATCCCATCTCACCAACCTCATAACCACATAGGCTCTTGGACCTCAATACACACACACACACAACTCATCTCGATGCACACTTCTAGTTAATTCTAGCACGCTTACTCAAGTGTGTGCAACACTATGAAATGTGTGCACCATTTCTTTGATAACAATCCCCGCGCACTTACCTGGGTGCACGCAAAACCAAAACTTGGTTCCAACAACTCACCATCCTATATGTATGTATTTACATTTATAATTGGTACCAATGACTCATCATCCTATATGTACAATTACAAAGGGTTCAGACTAGGGATATTACAACCTACAAGAATCAATTTCATCAAATCATTGAGGAGGGGGACTCCCAACTCATCATCAACTTGATCACCAAAATCCAATGGGGATCTTCTTCCTCAAAAATGTCCCACCCATTAGTGATTGGAGGCTCTGATTTATTTTCCATGCTCTCTTATACCAAACATCTCAAGTTTGGTTCCCTCCAATGTAAAGGATGAGGAGAAAAAAAGAATCAACCTTCTAGCCAATGTTGGCCATGATAATCATTTTTATGTTGGTTGGGATGAGCTCTCCATCCTTTCTCTTCTACAATCTTGACTCTATCTAGATGAAGTTGATCTCAATTCCCTGGATGGGGTTCTTGGGAGTTTTCATGATAATGTGGTGGGCCCAACCAAGAAGGTTCCTATCCCTAGGCACTGTATGGATGTGGGCTCCCAACAACTTCCTCCACCTGTCGCTTCGTAGATCATTCTAGATGATCGACTCAGACAAGATGGGGTACTTTCCAAGTCGAACATTATGGAAGGAAATAATTCATAGGTGTGGGAAGAGGATTTATCCATTCATCTTTTGCATTCTAATGAAGCTTATGAGGTGCACTTTGTACCTTGGTTCATAAATAGCACCTGGAATGAAGGTGGGAAGTGTCATTCAAATGATGATAAAAATACTCAGCATGATGAAGAGGAATCACCCACAACTTCTAATCACCCAACCCCTTATTATTATCAAAATCATGGATTCCATTGTTGATAACCTGAGGCGATTCACTCCAGAAATGCACTCGTTAAATCGATATTGCGATGGTTGTGTACCAAGTTCCCCTTATCTCTAGTATATTGATCACTCCCTCTCTCTGTTTGAATCTTTGACTAGATTAACTCTCCTTTTCGTTAGTCTGGGCATGGCTTCTAGTGTAATATACCAGATATAAAAAGTATGCAGAACAGAAATAAAATGCTAGAAATGGAACAATAATAGTAATATAACCAGAACAATCACCACAATAACACTGAAATGATATAAGAATAACAACTGAAATAGCACTTTGATTATGAGAGCAATGTTCACGGGCCTCTTCGAGGGGGCAACCTCTAGTCGAGCAGAGCTCTATTACAATAATATCCAAGCTAGGGTTCTCATACCCTCGACTCCTATTTATACTAAATATGTTTATCAAAAGAAGCATCTAAAGAAATATCCTTCTAGAAGCGGAAGCTTCTATTAGGTATTCTTACATTCGAATTATTCTATTTTATTGCAAGGCCTTATTAATATTGACCTTTATTACATCTGAATATATTATTCTACCTATGTGCGGGTTAGGACCCTAACATGTCCTACCCCTTAAAAACAACCTTGTCCTCAAGGCTTGAGACGTGAAAATTGTTGCACAATGGTAGATGGTTCCCAAGTAGCATCTATTGGAGTTGCATATTTCCACTGGACTAACACTTCCTTGATGGTTCTCTGACGCAGGCGACGCTCATGCTAGTCCAAAACTGATTTTGGTTGTAGCCAAATGGATTTTTCTTTGGCTAAATCGGGAAGGTTGGTTTGAATTTGGCACTAAGTTCCAATCACCTTCTTTAAACATGAAACATGAAAAACAATATGTAGCTTCTAATGACTAGGAAAAGCTAACTGATAGGCTACTTGTCCCACATGCTTGAGAAGGGTATAAGGACCATAAAATTTGGTTGCTAGCTTCTGATAATGCTCGACCTTGAGGGAAGTTTGCTTGTAAGGTTGCAGTCGAAGAAACACCTGATCCCCTTCTGCAAATTGACATTCAGAGAGACCTTGATCTTCCTGTTGCTTCATGCGATTATGTTCCATGACCAAATTCTCTTTGAAGGTACGGAGAATAGCCTCTCGAACTGTAAGTGTTTGGTCAACCGCCTGGACCTTCGAGACACCAGGTGTAAGAGCCAAATTTTATAAACAACCATTTATTTAAAACATAGCAGTAAAATTTAAAAGTTACCTACATTCACAATCAAATATATCAATGATAATAAAATTAATTAATCATAATGAAAAACAATCCATAAATTTAAATAAGTACCTGAACCTGATGCTATTATCTCTCCTTTTGTCCGCAACTTGCCTCCTTGATCTCTTATGAACACTGCCCAAATCCATTCCTCCCTGCCAACTAGGTAGCTCCCTAGCTCCAGGATATCAACGGATATCCTGGCCCCCGTGCCCAAAACCCCCAG
>SNQJ01S0174904.1:15146-35319 GCA_010110895.2 Picea sitchensis | reverse complement strand
ACAAGTGTTCTCTGTTATACAGGTTGGAGCTTGTGTAACTGGAAGTTGGTGCTTCCATCCAGTTGGTGTTGGAACATTAAGGGAGTTGGTGCTTCCTTCTAGTGGGTGCTAGATAAAATAGAGAGTTGGTGCTCTCAAACAAGTTGCAGCATGTAAAACAGAGGTAGCAGCCTCACATTGAGTTGATGCTCAATTATAGATGATGTACATAACTTAAAAGACAACCTATCATTTCAAAGAAGAAGAGGTTTTCTCCCTTTATGGGTTTCCTCATGAAAATCTGTCTCTGTGTATACCTTATGTGTGACTGATGCTCATTAATTTTATTTTCCATATGCTGTATAATGTTGATGATCACTTGAAGAAAGATTAAGAATGTATTAATAGACTTAAAATTGTTTAAGCACACTAACAACTGATTCATCCCCCCTCTCAGTTGTCTTAGTAATTTCAACAATTTCATTATCCAAATATGATTTGTAACTCTGTAATAAACCTGGTGTATATGATCACATACTTGCAAACCTTCCTTAACTTTAACAACAAGAGACTATCATTTTCATCAAACTTTTCTTTAGTCTCACATGACTAGTTTTGGATTAGTCAACAACCCTAACTTGAAATAATCATAACTTTGTACCTGTAATGAATAAATATCTTAAGCTGATACACAATTTTCTTCAGTGTGTTTTATGCAATTCATCCATGTTTCACTACTTGGAACCTCTCAAAAAAGGAGTTATAGAAAAAATGGCATACCTTGCTGAATTCTGGCTTATTCTAGAGAGCGACCTTGTAGAGTGTGACCCGCACAGAATATTTGTTGAATCGATATGAAACTATACAAAGAATACTACAGACTATACTCTAACCAACACATCTTGTATTATTGAATTTGGATTTGTTATGAATAATTTATGACATTTTTACCCGAAACACTTGTTTTTGACTAGTTTCAAGACTAGCCACAAACCCTATTTTTCACGGAGTGTAACTCCAAAAATACAACGACCCACAAGATGGATTTTTTTACCACAGATACTTGGATATGTTTCCTCATTGGAATAGAAATTTCACAGTCTGAATCATTCTAGAAAAAAAATTATTGCGAAAATGGTGAGATGACCTGTAAATAACATACCTTAGACAACATCATCAAAAGAATTTATCGTTCCTTGAATTTCGGCCTTCTTTTCTTCACCTTCCCTCAGAAATTCGGCTTAGATATCATTTGGTTACCTCAGACACCTATAGGTATTCAATATGTTCAAGTGTGTCTTAAATGAGAGATACTTGCCTCTTATTTATACTCTCCAAGTAGCTTCCTTAAAAACATCTTCTGGGTCACTTTGCCCACTTTCCTTATTTTAGGGTTAACCCACTTCTAATTTCTCCATTAAATTTATTATTTAAATAATTTATTTTGTTTTCAATTTGAATTATAGTACACTTATCACTTCACTTTATTATTTACCTTCTAAAATCTCTTAAGCCACTTTGACTACTTTGACCTTTTGGGGCTTCTAGATGACATAAGAGGGTCCTCCAACTTTGTAAGGCCATAACTCTCAAATCGTGAGGAGTTATGTGACGTTCCACATACCACCAAAAATGGAATGACATGTACCATCCATATAGAATAGTATTACCTGCAGATACATCAAAAATCATACCATTATCCATCAAACAAACTTGGGTCCATTACCCAAACCTAGGTTCTCCAACTTCTCATGGCCATAACTCTCTAACCGTGAGGAGTTATGTGACGTTCCAAATACCACCATAAATGGAATGACAAGCACTATCCATATAGGATAGTTTCACTAACAAATTCATTGACCTTCATCTCATTATTCCACAAATAATCATGGGTTCTCTATCCATACTTCTAGGATAACTCAATCCGCAAAGCGTCTTCCCGTGAGGGATTTCACCATAAGGGGACCACTTTGGAGTTCATCCATTTGTACTTCTTATCAACCATGACAAGACAATAATGATTCATCTTTACATCAAACAAACTTGGGTCCATTACCCAAACCTTTGTGTTACCGGGCTTCCTTCAAGGGTTGACATCAATGACAACCAACCTTAATCAACATACATGACCCATCTAAATGGGATATTTGGCCCCCAAATGAATTATAGGTGCTATCATCGATTTTTCTAACTATGAATCTCCTCATAAGGAAATGTAAGTATTTGATTTTGTTAGTGAAGAAATTAATTAATTTGTTAAGGTTAAAATAATATTAAATTAAATTAATTTATATTAATATTAAAAAAATTAAAAAATATTAAGCAAATTCAATAAATAAAATAAACAAAAGTCCATGTGTAGAAGTTATAGGGAGCTTAGTCCCCATATTTTATGTAATTATTGTAACATGTAACCACGGGGGCTTCACTGACTAAAATTGTGACATAGCACGTTCGTTCGTGAGATATTAAAGAATGCCCCTAATTTCACCAGATATTGAAAAATCCCCTCCAAAATCCTTTTGTTTAACCCCCTCCCAATACATACTTGCAATTTAAAAACCCCCTATTTTTATTGGATATCCTAGGTATACATTTTTTTCATGTCATTTTTAATACCTCTTTTTATTTCTACCCCTCTTATGGAAACATGACGGAAATATTATATGCCCACAAATCACAAAAATAATCAAAAAATAAGAAAGCAAGTGCTCTGACATCCCAACATAGGGATATGCCACTACAATAAGATAATATTGGGTTCAAGGGCTTGGTGTTATACTACTTTCACCCCTCTTTTCAGTCTAATACATGGCCATGCATTTTTTGAGGAAGGGATTTTATTTAACCACAAAGTCTCAGAGTAGAGAACCCTTGTATAGAAACCTTTTTTGCATATTCAAACGAAAAAACACATGAAGTCATACCAGATTGATGGATTTAAATTCTTGCAAAAGAACTTGATAGTTGAAAAATCTAGTTCCAAAAGAGAACTTCTATTTTGATATAGGAAGTCATTTACCAAGTTTGCAGGGTCAAGTGCTAGAGAAGAGGAGAGGATCACTTGCTACAAAGGAGTTGGATTTTAGTATTTTCTAATTCTGGGGATGATTGACGTTGACAAGCTTAGGTTGTGGCAGTGCAATGGCTATGGAAAAGCATGTGTATATATATGCACTAAGGTTGAGAAAGTGTGACCACTTACCAGAGGTTCAATGCTTGATTGTGATAGTGAAGATGGTCCAACCAAAGGGCCAAACTAGTAGTGGTTCTCAAATCTCATAGAATGAGTACTGCTAGGAATGATACAAAAATGAAATGATGATTTTAGTTGCCAAATCAAGGTGTATGATGAGAACAAAATGCACTGGTCAGTTTCCTTGTTGCAGAGTTCATTGTGTCGAACATTAATTTGATTTAAGTAGTTCTTGTTTCCAATGATGATAACCATAGCTAATGTACTTGAAGTAGGGAAATTGTTGTGACTTGGAGCTTATTATTGTGACTAAGAAATCTCTCTTAAGAGTTCCATGCCATTTTTTGTAGTAGTCAATGTGGTGGCACACTACTGTCTAGAATATTTTGTGCATGGGTTATTATTGGCCAACCGTGGTCCATGATGCTCATCACTTTGGAAAAAATTGTTCCACTTTCCTAGCGCATGAATCTGAGATCAATGCACCTGATAAATCACGTGACTTGTTTGCATCACCTTGGTCATTTTCACAATGCAATTCACATCTCATTGACACCATTCCACCACCTTCTTCCAAGGGACATAAATTCATTGTCACTATGTGGGAATATTTCACAAGGTGGGTAGAGGCTATGCCCCTACGGTGGCACACTATTGTCTAGAATATTTTGTGCATGGGTTATTATTGGCCAACCATGGTCCATGATGCTTATCACTTTGGAAAAAAATGTTCTATTTTTCTGGTGCATGAATCTGAGATCAATGCACCTGATAAATCATGTGACTTGTTTGCATCACCTTGGTCATTTTCACAATGCAGTTCACATCTCATCGGCACCATTTCACCACCTTCTTCCAAGGGACATAAATTCATTGTCACTATGTGGGAATATTTCACAAGGTGGGTAGAGGCTATGCCCCTACTCACCATTGGAAAAACCACCATTTCCCTTTTCTTATTCAACCAAATTATCTACAAATTTAATATTCAGAAAGTGATCATTACAAAGAATTGCATATCCTTTTGCAATGATGAAAAGAGAGAGTTATGCCAAATGTTTCAAACTAGTCATATAACTTTCTCACCTTGTTATTCTCAAGGTAATGGCCAAGTTGTAGCATTAAAAAAAACCTTTGTTGGTGTTCTAACTTGTGAAGAAAACAATCGGTTGCTCTCATAGGGATTAACACCCTGGTATTTTTTCATCCTTGTTTGTTTGTCAAACTCCCATCAACATGCCCACCAATGCTTGTCCTTGATCCCCTTGTATATGTTTCCAAAGAAGTTCCCATTGAACTAGAAATCCCTCATTAGTGATAACTTCCCAAGGATTACATACTCAAATGAGATCCAATTTGTGAGAGTGAGTGAGATAGGTGCATAGTGAATCAACTAAGGTTTTCTAACCTATCCATGATTATGGTGCACAATCCCAGCTATGGAAATATTAGTGCTTGTGGATGCAATTTGATACCACAATGGTTTCTCATTGTATTTCAAGTTTAAACCATAATAAATGTATGGTTGTAGATATGACAATAAAAAAAATAGCAAATAAAAGAACAAAGAAACAAAATTCAATGAACCAAATAATTGATATCAAATCCTTATAGAGATTTTAGAATTTGAAAGAGAAATTATTCAAATGAACAAAATGAACCATAGAGTGTGGGACAAATGACATAAAATAAGGCATCTAGAACAAAGGCGTGCAATTTCCATTCATAGGTAGGGAACCTGTGAGCAAAGGCATGACAAAAGTAACCAGATTTAGGGCCTAAACTTTTTTGCCGGTTTCCTAAGAAAGTGGCGAACATTGCAAAAGACAATGGAGGAATCAAGTGAGTGGAAGGCAAGGCTTTCAGGTAAAATCTTCACATTTTTGTATTTTGTCTCTAAAACTTAACTAATACGAGAACTTTACCATGGAATACATATGAAATATTCGAGCCAATAACAATTATCACAACTAGAACTTCAAAATGGTCATCAAAATATTCACAACACCAAATATGTATAAAGCCCTTTAAAACCCAGAAAGAAAAACATGAAATCAACATAATTAAATTTGCACATTGAACCCATATACAATGAGCACATACCTAAAGAATCCATACTATGGAGTACCTTTTCGAAGTACAGAATGGATGTAGACACTTATCTTTGGGCACTTGGAAAAAATCCTGCAACTGCTTGGCCATGAAATGATCGGCAGTAGACAAGTAAGCAAAGTGAAACAAGGAGTAGAGTAGGAAGGTAAGAGCATGATAAACCAAAATTTGGCTTAGTCCCCATTCTGGTAGAATTTCAACAGAGTTTCTGAGGGAAATGAAGGATATAATAAATGGCCATGAAGGACCTGTTATTTGTAGATGACTTCAGTGGAAGAGACATTCTAGCTGAGCCCAAACTCCAAAACTGGAAGTCATGTCAACAACCACAATAGAAGTCCTTTGCTCCTTTTTTATCTCATCTCATTCCTTACCTCAATTTGATCAAATCAACCTCGAATTCCTCTGATCGGGATAGGGTTTCATTGTGAAAGGTACCTGTGTAGAAAAAAAGAGCATGGAATTGAATTTTCAATGATTTTATATTTTTTATTCTCCTTGAGTGCACCCCTCCCAATATTTCCGACCCCTCCTCCAAGCCCCCAATACCTATATTGGTTCATATCATTAAAAAACCTTCCACCCCTTAATACACCTTAATATATTTCCCTAGATTTTGACCATTTTTTAAACCCCCTTTATGAACGGATGTGTTAATGTATTGTCTATTTGGTGAGGCCCCTGTGCATGTAACCAACGACTTTATAAAAAAAATGTTCAATTAAGAAATACATTTACATTAGTTCCATTAAAAATCCAAAAATACAATTACTCAATCATCTTTTTCTTACACCCCAAGGGGACATCTAAAGGTAGACCCAATACAAGGCATTTTTTATGAGAAGTTGGCGGTCTATGAAAGTTATAGTTTATTAACAACTCATCACCAAGAGATAAACTATGTATTGCATGGACAACAACAAATTTGGATGCCTTCTTTTTCATAAAGAACTCTTTGTGATTAGAGTGTTCCTCAAAGGAACAATTTGCACTAAATAATGAGGCCATGCAACTATTTATGAACCCTACGATGTTCCCATGAATTCATGGATGACCGTTGATATATAATAGGTTTTTCATGTTAAAGTTTCCATAAGCATAACCATTCATGCACATATTATACATAGAAATGTTATGTTTGTATTTGACAATATTCAAGTAATCAGACCGACTATAAAGACGACCAAAAAATGGCATAAGTGTCAGTGATTGTTTGGGATGAACAGATACATGTGAAAGGATAAACAACCCAAGATTCACAACATCTATTTTATACTTGGAAATCATATAACTATTACCACAAAAAAGAGAATTTGGTTCCAACATCGAGCACATGCATGGATGATGACCAAGCACCATACAAAGCTCAGTTGTAACAAGTTTGGTATTTAATTTGCAGATAGATATGAAGAGGGAAGTCATCGCTACCTTCCAACAATTGAACATACTTTAGTGTGTACTTGGACATTTTTTCTCTTAGCTCATACAACTTTTTTGATCTCCTAATAGTGATGTTTTGGGTAGTATTGATATCATACTTTGGATCACTATAATAATTCTGCAAGAAATCTTTGTTGAATCAATAGAAGGAGTCGAGTAAGCCAATTTAGGACAAAACATAATTGATCTGGCTTCCAACTTTTCAAAAAATGAGCATATGGCAGTGTTCCTATGTGTCTTTTTTATATCACCTTTGGATTATTGACCACAATGGGAGGTATTAGACCATCAACTTTGGGTAGTTGATCATTAATCTAATGAGACAATTTGACACGTTGAGGGTTCTTCTTCAACCCTTTACATTTTGAGAAACCACATACCACTGGCATGTCATAAAAGAGATCCAATTCATGGTGTAATACCATTGACCCAGGTTGCAGGTTACTAGAAGATGACATGTTACAATTGTTAGGGTAAATAAGTTGTCCATTTTCATCAAACATTTTCCTATGATATATTTCTTATGATAAGAGTTTACTGCATTTTTGCAATAGTGGAATATCTTTCTCATACGAACACGATCCCGATTTATGATCTTACAAAATTAAATGAACAAATATCCAAATACATGTGCATAAATGACATAAATTCAATCAGATAAATAAATCATAAATAAAATCTAGACTTACTTCAAACCGTGTGGGAGAAGTTGACAAACTTGCAACAATATGGGATGAGCTGAAATCTAAAGTATTGGCCATTTGATCTTATAACCTTTGTTTCCCTGCATTGAAGCCAAAACCATCATCAATACGTGCATGACTTTGATATTAAAATTTATCGGTGCTTTTAATTATTTTCTTATGTAATGGTGCGTCTGTATATATATAATGCATCAATGCGCTACACTATGAAATGCACTGAACCGTTACCTCAGTTAGAACCTCTGCAAAGAAAAATATCTGTAAACTTTAATAGCGGAGGTTTGCATTTCTATTTTGTCGATAAAATTGGTATTGGTGCATTTTTACGTATATTTGCACCGAGGCACACTAATCAGTGTGGCACACCGATTTGACGACACATTTTGTTTTTTAAATATATAGTTTAATAAGTGTTTTTAGATACAAACTGAATAAACCGAGTGAAAAAAGAAAGGGAATTTCATTTTTCAAAATGTATTTGTTTATAAATTAAAATACTATTCATTATATCAATTTTTTGGCATAAATTAGAGGGAATATTTGTGGAAGAGAGATTTACCACAAAAGACTTTGGAGTGGTTCGAGGTTTTTGAAGAGCCAAATTTGGAAGGGATCTATAGGGCACATGCAAATCTACATAGAAGAAATTTCAAGTATGCAATTTCATTTTACTGATCATTTCAATATTTCCCTATTCGATACAAATTATTTTCAGTGTATGTTAAAAAAAATAAAAGGGTTTCATAGTTAACTTTGGTATTGGAAGTTGTAGATTTGTTGTTGTTTTTTTTTGTTCCCCTCTTTTTTTAAGTAATAATTTTTTATCAGGTTTATTTTTTTAAGCAGTATATTTTTATAGGTTTTATTTAGTTTCATATGGGGCATTTGGTATCCATTGCAATGGTACCAGTCATTGCATCGGATCCCAAACCATGTCACCTTGTCGTTGCCAACAATTTTTTCAATTTTTTTTTATGCGGTACGTGGTGCGTACTGTATAGGGAAATCACCTCAGTGCACACTATACATAGGTAGTGAACCGGTGCTCACTTTAAAGAAAAGCATATTAGGGTGCATATATCTGTGAAAAGCAATAATTCATGGAAAAAACAAATAATATTGATTTTCATATCATATGCATATAGGTTAGTGGTGTGCAATTACTAATAGTACGTACTTGTGCACGTATATGTTTGACACCCTAGTGCACGTGTATGTTTGATGTCTCGGTGCATTATGTTTAATAACACGCACGTAAATACTAGATTGTATAAAAATTTCATAATTTCTATTTCTGATGTTTTTTTTTTTTATATATATATACAAGATGTTTGATAGAAGTTCAAAGAAAACATCTTATTGCAACGAGCGTAATGGTATCTCATCCCAAGAAGAGAGGGAGACAAGTTCTTTAATTTTTATTAAAAATTTAATATCTTTGATATATTTGTAAGTTTAAATCAGTGATGTGTATTGGTTAATGTGTGTCATGCAGAGCAAAAATTTGAAGAAAATCAATAATATGATTTGCATTCTAAGTGAAAAAAGAGGGTAAAAGCTTTATGGAAATGTTGCAGAGGAAACATGTGGATCAAAAGGTGATCAACGTTAAGTTTTTCTTTGACTTTTTACTAGAAATGAATTTCTTAACATTATTCGCTAACAAGTTTTAAACACTAGATTTCACATTTTTTTAATATTATGCAGGGACCAATAGTGAGGGAATGGAATTTTGTCCTAAGAGGACAAAAAATCTTAAGAATGTAAATGATGATGATGGCTTGGTCATCAGTTCATCTAGAGTGGTTCTTGAAGTTAATGAGAGGGAAAAATTGTTTTACATAGCTTTGAGGGATATAGTGTAAAGAACATATAGACATAATTTCCACTTAGAATACAAAAATCAATCCAATGACTCCAAGAATCAGGTTATACGTACACTACAAGAATCGTTTATGGATAAATGATCAATGAGACCTCTGAGACTTGCAATAGAAAAAATTACAATAACAAAAAATAATCATATAAAAGGTATTAATACTAAACTTGTTTTTCTATAATGTGTTCCAATAATTACCAAATTAATTTGTTTTTCTATATTTATTTTCATGTCGATTTAATTTTTATTTATTTATTTTTCGTTTTTCAAGAAGATTCTGAAAATTCCAAGCGAAAAACAAGGGGAAAGCCAATACACGTTGGTAGGGCTGTCCAAAAAAGTGTACAAGGAGATGGTAAAAGAAATGAACATAATTGCATCACGGAAGGATGCATCCCAAAAACAACATGCATCAGAGGTATGTGATCATTAATTTATTATTTTATGTACGTCAAACTTATTTATCATATTAAATACTAATTTTCAATTATTTTGTTTCAGAAAAGAAAACAAAATGGAACTCAATCAACACATAAGACAAGACGACAATGAATAAAAGGGTTGATCGCAAAACTTGTGAGTACTCACATTTTCGATGTTACTTAAGTTTTCATATTTGTTGTGATATTTATATTTAAATAATTAATTTACACTCATCCATGGATGTCTTCTCATAGGTGCTAACATACAAAGAATAACCAACCAAATAATTGATCAACATTGGGTTAAGTGAGGGATGTGAGTATATGTTGAAGTATCAAGGTCTAATTGAACAATTTGCAAGTAGCAATGTTGTTTAACTTGCCTTGTTTTATAATCAATGGAACAATAAGAAACCTTTATGTTAATTATATCGACTATGTTTTGTCATGGCATATTAAACATGCATGAAACAATGTGTAGAGAGGTGCCAACATACAATATTTTGTTAACCAACATGAGGCAAGGCTTCGAAATGATGTGTGTGGTTTATAAATCACTCATTACTATGGTACTCTTTTTTATTTATGCAATCATGTATATTCTACTATATTATAAATATATATTTACTTATTACACTTTATATTTATGTTTGTAGATGGAACATGAAGAGTTGGAATGTCAAACACAAGTCGAGGAAGACAACATTCGTTTCAATAACCAAAGTACAATATTGCCTACAATTGATCAAGAAATGACAAATGCACACAACTTGAGCAATGACACCAGTTCAAGTGATGAATGACAATCAATATAATTGAATGCATCTACAAGTTGTATGTTTTGGAATATCAAACTGTAAAAATCAAGGATTTTGCTTAATGTAGTGGACACAATGTCCCAATTACATGATGACATGTTACCAATAACCGTAAAAATCACATATTGGTTCCATTTTGATTATTATGGACCTTTAAATTGTCCCATTTTGTATGACCATGGGTTTCTTATTCATATATAATAAAATGGGTTTCTTATTTTATTACATTGTCAAATGTTGTAAAATGTTGTGTTGTTGATTAATCAATATGTGAATGATTTACATTGTTGCAAATAACATAGGTGTAATCCATTAGATACGACATTAATGCAATCATTATATCAAAATGCAAAAACAGAAATATAAAAAACAATATTATTATAAAAAATATTTGTAAAACAAATAATAAAAATATATACATATCAGTGTATTCTTATGAACTCACAAAATGGTGCGTAAAATAATATAGAAATTGGTCTTTTGAAAGGGGCTAAACACATCAATGTGTTCTAATCATACTGAAGCATCGATGCATACTAAATATACTAAAGCATCGGTGCATACAATGTGCAAAACTATATATCGTTTTAGAATTTTATGGTGGGCATGTGATAAATACACACCAATTCTTTAAATATAATAACATCATCGGTGCTTTAAATAACATAAACGCACTGGGGATTTAAATGAAATAAGTGCACCGGTGTTTTGTATTTAATAAAATAATTGATGAACATGGTAATACAAGCACCAACATAGATGAATTATACAAGCATTGGGACATACATAAAGTAAAACTGCACTGGTACTTCATACAACGAAATGGGAATCCGGGGCATGGTAACTATAAATGCACCGGTGTGTTTGAGTTCTGTGTATACACTGGGGAAGTAATGTAATGGGGAACCGACACATTTTCATTTTATGTACACACTCGGGAATTTAATGTAATGGTGCACCGATGCCTTTTCATTTTATGTATGCATCGTTCGTTCATGTAATGACACACTGGTGATTTTTTTGTTTTATGTATGTACCAGAGCATTTTATGTAAGGTCGTTCCAATGCATTTTGTGTTTAGTTATGCACTGATGTGTTTTATGTAATGGCACACCAGTGTGCTTTGACAATAAAAGCATGAAAAAAACATCCTCTACAACCTTCGCCCGCCCAATTTTTTTTAGTTATATGGAACATCTGTTAAAACCTCTGCAACCAATAGAGGAGGTTGTAGTTGAGGTTTTTTTTGAAATTTTTTCCAAATTTTGTAACACTAAAACCCTCTTCTAGAAGGTGTTCTCCTTGTAATTTGTTTTGCACAATATCTCTCCACACCCCTACCCTCACCCTCACCTTCACCCTCAAAATATGTTTTTCATAATATCTCCATGTTGGTTGTGGAGCTTGATTATCTTCTTGTTTCATAGGTTTTTGTTTTCAGCTGTGTTTATACCCCATGAAGACTGTACACCCCAGAATATTGTACACCCCTCCACGTGGGGGGGTTTTACGGGGGGGGCTTGACCCCCTGTGAGGTTCGGGGGCAAGTCGGCCCCCGAAGGAAAATTTTCCTTGTAAATGTATATTGTAATTTTATAGTAAATTTGGACCGTTCATTATAAGGTCATTGATTTGATGGTAGAAGTTATGTTAAGGTTTTTTTCCCTAGAAGGAAACCTTTTTTTATGAGGGAATTGTATTGCAACTGTGTATCATTGTGAATATTGTATTCTGAGAGAGGAGACTGTGAGAGAAAGAAGAGGAAGTTACAACGATTGTGTTGTAGGTTGTATCCCTTCATTTGTTGGATAATAAAAAGGAAGGACCTGGCAATTTCTTTGGTGGATGTAGCCCACACTGGGTGAACCACACATATGTGTGTCTCTACTGTATTGTGTATCTTTTGTGTTTTATTTCCACATTTGTTTTATTTTATTGCTCCATGATCCTGTTTTTCTAACAACTGGTATCAGAGTGAAAGGTAACTTACATGACAAGAGGGTTCCTGGTTCAAGTGGGAGCAATGTCAGAAGATAGAAATTTTAGGGTTGAGAAATTTAATGGCCAAAACTACCAGTTATGGAAGATGCAGATGGAAGCTTATTTATATCAGAAGGATCTATTCCTACCATTGGGTGGAATAGAAAAGAAGTTGACGGCCATGAAGGACGAAGAATGGGAGGTTCTTGATAGAAAGGCACCAGGAACGATATAGTTGAGACTGGAAACATCGTTGGCTTTCAATATTTCGAAAGAAAAGACAACAAAGGAGTTGATGGACGCATTGGATAAACTGTATGAAAAACCCTCAATGTCCAATAAGGTATTTCTAATTAAGAGATTATTTAATATAAAGATGTTAGAAGGTGGGTATGTTGCAGATCATTTAAATGATTTTAATACAGTTACTAATCAACTAAGTTATGTAAAAGTGGACTTTGATGATGAGGTCAGGGCTCTTCTAATCTTATGTTCATTGCCAGAAAGTTGGAATGGTTTGGTCATGGTTGAAAGTAACTCTGTCTCTGGTTCAAACACTTTAAAATTTGATGATATCGTTGGTGTTATCCTTAGCGAGAAAATGTGATGGAAAAACACAGGTGAGACATCGGATAATGCATTAAACATGGAGAACATGGGAAGACAAAAGGACAGAGGAAAGGGCTCAAGGAACCGCGAGAATTCTAGGAAGGGAAGATCCAAATACAAACTAAGAAAGATAGAGTGTTGGAATTGTGGGAAGAAAGGACATCTGAAGAAAGACCATAGAGCTCCAAATAAACAAAGAGATGGACAACAAGAGAAAATTCAAGAAGAAAATGTAACGAGCGATGTGTTACAAGATGCTTTGATTCTTTTTGTAGATAATATTTTTGAGTCTTGGGTAGTAGATCCAGGGGCTTCATTTCATGCCACAACCCATAGGAAACATTTTCTAGATTATGTTCAAGGTGATTTTGGACAGTTTCATTTGGGTGATGATGCACCATGCAAAATTGTTGGAATGGGAAATGTAAAAATAAAGCAAAGGAATGGAAACCAATGGTTGTTGAAAGAGGTAAGACATGTTCTAGATCTAAGGAAAAATCTAATTTCAATAGGGAAGTTGGAAAGTGAAGGTTTATATCCATATTTATAGATAAGATGTTGAAGATCACCAAAGGATCACTGGTGATTGCAAAATGAGAGAAGGTAGGTACATTGTATTTATGTACCAGTAATACTGACTCTTCTATCTCTTTAGCTTCTACATGAGTGGATACAACACTTTGGAATCATAGGCTTGGACACATGAGTGAGAAGGGAATGAAAATACTTCACAAAAGAAATTTGTTGTCATATCTTAAACAAATTGATTTGGATTTATGTGAGCATTGTGTTTATGGAAAACATAAGAGAGTCATATTTCTCAGTGTCGGAAAAGAAAAGAAGAGTGAAATGTTAGAGCTTGTGCATAGAGATGTATGGGGATCAAATCATGTATCATCTCTTGGTGGCCTTCATTATTATGTTACTTTTATTGATGATGCAACTAGAAAAACTTGGGTTTATTTCGTTCGACAAAAAAATGATGTTTTTGATACTCTTAAGAAATTGAAAGCTTTGGTTGAGAATGAAACAGGAAAAAGGTTGAAGTGTCTCAGATCAGACAATGGAGGTGAATATTGTAGCAAGGAGTTTAATGATTATTGTTCATACCATGGGATTTGTAGAGAGAAGACAGTTACAGGAACACCACAAGAAAATGGTGTGTAAGAAAGGATGAACAAGACAATCATGGAGTGTGCAAGGAGTATGAGATTGTATGCTAGTTTGCCCTTGCATTTTTGGGCAGATGTTGTAGATAATGTTGTTTAATTATTAAACAAAGGAACTTCAATCTCTTTGGATGGTATAATTCTAGAGGAGGCATGGACAAGTAAAAGGGTAAAATATTCCTTTTTGAAGACTTTTGGTTGTGAATCATTTGTCCATATTGATAAAGAAAATAGAACAAAGCTTGAGGAAAAATCCAAGAAGTGTACCTTTATTGGATACGATGTTAATGATTTTAGTTATCGCTTATGGGATTATGAAAATCAAAAAATAATTAGGAGTAGAGATGTCATATTCAATGAGAAGGTCATGTACAAAGATCGGTTGCAGGGAAAAAAACGGGAAAAAGAAAAAACTAGAATACATAATATTTGATGAGATCACTGAAAAAAAAAATCCAAAGGTACTAGAAAATCAAAATGTAAACAACATGAGAAACATGTACCTCAAACTCCTACAAGTGTAGTTAGAAGATCTACTAGGTTAAGTAGACCCCTTGAACGATACTCTCCTTCATTGTATTATTTATTGTTGACTGATTCTAGTGAACCAAAATGTTATGAAGAGGCAATGCAGGTAGACACTAAAAATAAGTGGGATCAAGGCATGAAAGAGGAAATGGATTCCTTGGTAAATAACCAGACTTGGGATTTGGTTCAGTTGCCTACAGGAAAAAGAGCATTGCAGAATAAATGGGTTTACAAGTTGAAGGAAGAAGATGGAGGCAAAAAATGGTACAAGGCTAGACTTGTTGTAAAGGAGTTTGCACAAAAGAAAGGTATAGATTTTGATGAAATATTTTCTCCTGTTGTTAAAATGACTTCAATTAGGACTATTTTAAGTATTGTGGCAGTATAATATTTACATCTTGAACAATTAGATGTAAAAACAACTTTTCTCCATGGCATTTGGAGGAAGATATTTATATGCAACAACCACAGGGGTATGAGGTCAAAGGGAAGGAAAAATTGGTATGCAGGTTGAAGAAGAGCTTGTATGGCATAAAGAAAGCTCCAAGGCAGTGGTATTTGAAGTTTGACATGTTTATGACATAACAAGGTTATATCAGATGTCATTCTGATCACTTGTTTATTTTAAAAAGCTATAAAATAGAAGCTATATTATCTTGCTATTGTATGTAGATGACATGCTTGTTGCAGGGTCTAATATGTACGATATAAATCTACTCAAGAAGAAATTATCTAATTCATTTGCGATGAAGGATTTGGGTGTTGCAAAGAAAATCCTTGGTATGAGAATAATAAGAGACATGAAAAATCACAAATTGACATTGTCTCAGGGTGAGTACATAGAGAAGGTGTTGGAGAGGCTTAGAATGCAGAATGAAAAACCAGTTAGTACACCTTTGGCCAGCCATTTCAAATTAAGTAAGGGAATGTGTCCCGAGACACAAGATGAGATAAAATGCATGTCCAAGGTCCCTTATTCATCAACAGTTGGTAGCTTGATGTATGCAATGGTTTGCACAAGACTAGATATTGCACATGCAGTGGGAGTTGTGAGTAGGTATATGAGAAATCCAGGTAAAGAACATTGAGAGGAAATAAAGTGGATTCCCAGGTATTTGAAATGTACTACTACTCATGCATTATGTTTTGGAGGTTCATACATTGTTCTACAGGGATATGTTGATTTAGATATGGCAGGTGATAAAGATAGTAGGAGGAGCACCACATGGTATGTTTTTACTGTAGGTGGAACAATAGTAAGTTGGATTTTGAAACTACAAAAGGTTGTTGCACTTTCAAAAACAGAGACAGGGTATGTTGTTGCTACAAAGGCTAGTAAAGAAACGGTTTGGTTACAGAGGTTTATGGAGGAATTGGGAAAGAAGCAAGAGAATAGAAAGTTATACTGTGAAAGAAAGAGTGTCATTCATCTTGCAAAGAACTCATCCTTCCATTCAAAGACTAAGAATATACAACTCAGGTACCATTTCATACGATCTGTCTTGGAAGATGGACATTTGAAGTTGGAAAAGATACACACTAGCCAGAATCCTGTAGACACGTTAACAAAGGGAGTAACCAAGGAGAAATTGAGTTCTTGATCAGTTTCAGTTGGTTTTCAATCATGAAGGTGAAGATGAGAAATTTTCTAGGTCCAAGGTGGAGTATAGTCCAACAACTACAACAACAATGGAGTTGTTGTGATCAGTCTCCAAGTGGGAGATTGTTGGTTGTGGAGCCTGATTATATTCCTATTTCATAGGTCTTTGTTTTTAGCCGTGTTTATACCCCATGAAGACTGTACACCCCTCCACACGGGGGGGGGATTTCCCCTCCTGCGGGGTCTGGGGGCAAGCGGGCCCCCGGAGGAAAAATTTCCTTGTAAATGTATATCGTAATTTCATAGTAAATATGGACCATTAATTATAAGGTCTCTGATCTGTCAGTAGAAGTTATGTTAGGTTTTTTTGCCCTATAAGGCAACCCTCTTTTATGAGGGAATTGTATTTCGGTTGTGTATCATTGTGAATATTGTATTCTGAGAGAGGATACTGTGAGAGAAAGAAGAGGAAGTTACATTGAATGTGTTGTAGGTTGTATCCCTTCATTTTGCTGGATAATAAAAAGGAAGGACTTGTCAATTTCTCTGGTGTACGTAGCCCACAATGGGTGAACCACGTATATTTGTATCTCTATTGTATTATGTATCTTCTATGTTTTATTTCCACATTTATTTTATTTTATTGCTTGTTTTTCTGACACTCCCCTCACCCCCAGCTTGAAAATAACATATTGAGGGGATGGGGGGAGTTGTTACGAAAAGCACAATATGTTTTATATAATATATCCCCCCACCCTCAATATGTTTTTCATAATATATTCCCCCACCCCCACCTTCATTAGCATTAGATATATGTTCCTACACTTACTTATGTTTTTCGTAATATCTCCCCTCAACCCTACTCTCAAAATGACATATTGAGGGGGATGGGGGGATATATTATGAAAAATGTATTAATATCTCTCTCCATGCCCACCCTCACCCTCAAAATAATATATTGAAGGGGTGGGGGGAGATATCATGCAAAACATATTATGTTTTGCATAATTATATCTCACCCCACCTTGACCCTCAAAACATATTGAGGGTGAGGGTCGAGGTGGAGGGAGATATCATGAAAAACATAATATCTCCCCCCACATTGACTCTCAAAACATACTGAGGGTGAGGGTGGGGGAGGATATTATGAAAAACATATATTATGTTTTGCATAATATCGCCCCCCACTCCCACCCTCCTTATGTTTTGAGGATGGGGGGAAATATTATGCAAAACATATTATTTTTTGCATAATTTCTCCCCCTACCCCAACCCTCAAAAAAATATTTCCACCCACCCGACCCTCAAAACATATTGAGAGTGAGGGTGGGGGTGGGGAAGATATTATGCAAAACATACACCTGTTTTGCATAATGTATCTCCCCACCCCAACCCTCAAAACATATTGAGAGTGAGGGTCGGGGTGGGGGAGATATTATGCAAAACATAAACCCTCAATATGTTTTGAGGGGGTGGGAGGAGGTATTATGCAAAACATACATTATCTTTTGCATAATATCTCCCCCCACCATTACTCTCATATGTTACGTTTTGCATAATATTTCTCCCTAATATGTTTTGTATAATGTCTCCCCTCACCCCCACCATCAAACCCCCAAATATATATTGCGCATAATATATCCCCCTACCGATACCCTCAAATGTTATATTTTTCATAATCTCTCGCCCGACCCACACCCTCAAAACACTTGAGAGCGGGGGGGGGGGTTATCTTAAGCAAAACATGGGCATGGGGTAATGTGTTTTGAAAAATATATCCCCCGACTTTCAAAACATGGGGGTTGATATTATACAAAACATCTCATATTTTGAGGGTGGGGAGAAATATTATGAAAAACATAGGGTCTAGCTAGGGGGAGATAATAAGCACATTTTGAGGGTGGGGGGAGATACTATGCAAAACATAGGGAATATATATTGAGGGTGGGGGTGACATGGGGGTGGGGGGATATAATAAACATATTTTAAGGGTGGGGGGAGGTATTATGCAAAACATAGGGTGGGGATGTGGGGTTATTATGCAAAACATAGGGTGGGGTAGGGAGGAGATATTATGCACTCAATGTATCTTCACCCACACCCACCCTTATATTATGCAAAATGTATTATGCTTTTCATAATACATCCCCTGACCCCCACCTTCAATATTATGTTTTATATAATATCTCCCCCAATCCCCACCTATTATGTTTTGCATAATATCTCCCCTGACCCCCTGGACCTTCAATATTATGTTTTGTATAATATCTCCTTCCACCCCCATCCTCAAATGTTTTGATGGTGGGGGTTGGACTATAAATAGAAACAAGTACCATTACAGTGGCAATGTTCCCAGGGAAAAGCATTTTGATGATAGATTTGGACCACCTCCACCCTCAAAATTATGTTTTTCATACTATCTCTCACCACCCCCACCCTCAATGTATCTCCCCCACCCCCACTCTTATATTATGCAAATCATATTATGTTTTGCATAATATCTCCCCTAACGTCCACCCTCAATATTATGTTTTGCTAATATCTCCCCGCACCCCCACCCTCACCCTCAAATGTTTTGAGGGTGTGGGTCAGGATATAAATAGAAACAAGTGCCACTGTAGTGACAATGTTCATGGCGAAAATCATTTTGGTGATAGGTTTTAACTACCTCCACCCTCAAAATTATGTTTTGCATAATATCTCCCTCCACCCCTGCCCTATGTTTTGAGGGTGGGGGTTGGGCTACAAATAGAAATAAGTGCCACTACAATGGCAATGTCCATTGGGAAAAGTGTCTTGGTGATAGATTTGAACCACACCCACCCTTAAAATTATGTTTTGCATAATATCTCCCCAGACCTTAAACCCCACCCCTACCCTATTATGTTTTGCATAATATCAGCCACCACTCCCACTCACCCATGCTTTGCATAATATCTCCACTCACTCCCACCCTCAAAATATGTTTTTCTATAATATCTCCATCCACCCCCAACCCCCCTCTTATATTATGCAAAACATAGTATGTTTTGCACAATATCTCCTCTGAACCCCACTCCCTCACCCCCACCTATTATGTTTTGTATAATATCTCCCATGACCCCCTTTTGAGGGTGGAGGTTGGACTACAAATAGAAACAAGTACCATTGCAATGGAAATGTCATTGGGGAAAGCATTTTGGTGATAGATTTGAACCACCCCCACCCTCAAAATTATGTTTGCATGAGATCTCCCCCAACCCACACCCTTATATTATGCAAAACATATTAAGTTTTGTATAATATTTTCTCTGACCCCCACCCTGAATATTATGTTTTGCTAATATCTCCCCTCACCCTCAAATGTTTTGAGGGTGGGGGTTGGACTACAAATAGAAAT
Organism: Picea sitchensis; assembly: GCA_010110895.2. Taxonomy (NCBI): domain Eukaryota; kingdom Viridiplantae; phylum Streptophyta; class Pinopsida; order Pinales; family Pinaceae; genus Picea; species Picea sitchensis. The sequence goes on along the minus strand of SNQJ01S0174904.1, from coordinate 15,504 downwards.
AAGTGTTTTGAGGTGGGGGTTGGGCTACAAATAGAAACAAATGCCATTGCAATGACAATGTCCCTGGGGAAAAACTTTTTGGTGATAGATTTGAACTACCCCTTTCAAAATTATCTTTTGCATAATATCTCCGCCCACTCCCACCCCCACTCTCAAATGTTTTGAGGGTGGAGGTGCATATGGGAGGAAATATTACTCAAAACATAATTTTAATTTTGAGGGTGGAGTGGTTCAAATCTATTATCAAGAGGTTTTTCCTAGCACTTGTTTCTATTTGTAGCTTATGAATTAAAGTAGGTAATGTGAATACCCTATCCTAAATTGACATGTGCATGAACTTGTAATGAATATTGAAATC
>SNQJ01S0174904.1:0-13649 GCA_010110895.2 Picea sitchensis | reverse complement strand
AGAATAATGAAAGATGAATTTAAATTAGTGTACACATTATTTTACTATATTTGTTTCATTTTTTATTTATAAATCAATGTATTATTTAATCAAAATATAAATAATGTTATTATTTATATCATTTACATCAAAATGTGAATAATATTATTATTTATATCATTTACATCAAAATGAAAGATGAATTTAAATTAGTGTACACATTATTTTACTATATTTGTTTCATTTTTGATTTATAAATCAATGTATTATTTAATCAAAATATAAATAATATTATTATTTATATCATTTACATCAAAATGTGAATAATGTTATTATTTATATCATATACAAATTTGATATTACTAATTTAGTTTTACTATTTACATAGTTGACTAGTGAGGTATACATCTTTGTTTTTGAAAATAAAAATAAAAATAATATCTTCTTGGCTTTTCTAAACTTGTTATTATTATGTTTGTTTTGTTGACTTAGACCTGGCTTTTCTAAACTTGTTATTATCATGTTTGTTTTGTTGACTTAGACCTGATTGGAAAATTCTAGAGAGTGGGCATTTCTTTGTAATAATCAGGGCCTACATGATCTTGATTAAATTCTATCTCTATTTGAGAGGTGGAAGAAAGAGAAAAACTTGTATTTCTAAATTACTCGTTCATGTTTAATTATGAAGTGGTTGCAAAGTTTTCTCATCGCGAATAAGAGCCGATTACACAAGGAAATGCAATGGAGTGGATGGATTACATGCAGGGGTTATGAAGTGGTTGCACATATTTCTCATCGCGAAAAAGAGCTGATTACACAAGGTAATGCAATGGAGTCGATGGATTGCATGCAGGGGTTGTGCATTAGATCGTAATCTTGCTGGTCCAGATCGAGCTCACTGCTACAAATCCCTAAACCACTTATTTGGATCTCCATATCCGCTTCAACTCCATGAAATATGTCCGCGTTGTCGCAGCTCGATGATTCAAGGAATTGAGTAATATCTTGACCTTCTTCGACATTAATTAGCAAGTCTGAGTTCTCAAAGAATGCGTCCATCATATCGTCTGAGTAGCTGATCGATTCGTGCTTCTCTTCTAAGGACTTGGATTGCTCTGGTTGGATTAATCCCGAATCAGATTTTGATCTCTCCAGCATTTCCTTGAATTTTGCTGATTGAAACAACAATTCCAGCGCTGTAGATGCTGATGCTGATTGAGGAATTCTATCCGAAAGCTCGCAGGTTTCATCGTGATGACTTTGGTAACTCCCTTGGCTGATACAGGATTTCTCAATTTCTGGAGCTTTGGAGGAAAATTCAGATTGCTCAACAGAAAACCCATTTTGGCCTGGACGAAGATATGCGGCATAGCGGCTCAAATCAAAATTTGTGACTGCGTTCAATCCTCTGTATTCTACTGCGGCCATGTCGTAGGCTGCGGCTGCTTCCTCTTCGGTATCTACTAGTACATTGGAACGAGATCAGACATCAATACAAAAACTCAGTGTGCAATAAGTTCTTGGAATTGAGATAAACTAGAGCACATACTGTAGGTTCCTAAGTAGAGGTACTTATTGCCAAAAACTCGGCCGATTCTAGCTTCCCAACGTCCATTGTGATGGTGTCTGCTTCTTGTAATAGCAAAAAACACTGGATTATCAGCTAAAACTAGACAGTAAAGTTATAAATAGAATGATGAAACCCTACCTCGCAACTCCTCTGTATTTTGATACTCCTCTTGAAAAACCGCTACTCCTCCTTCACGCACGCACAGGATTAAGAGATAAACTGACTGTTCATAAAAGCTGGGCATGTGTATAAAAATGTTAGGGTTTGAGATACCTTCTTAAAGACGCAAGATACTCTTCCTTCGAGATCCCTTGCATGGTCTCCAGCTCCTTAGAATATGTGTTTGACTGTGCATGGCAAAATAATGGCGTGGTTAAACCCAAAAATCACAACACTATTTACAGCAGTGACTGTAAGATTTTTCAGCCAATATTCGAAAATTTTATCGAAGATTATTTCATTTTGACATTGGTCACTGTTCCCACTAATTTTTTTGGGATGAGTTCATAAAAAAAACATTGTTTTCTCCGCACTGTTTCACAACAGTTATTCTAAAAATTTTACTGTGAGCACCAAAATTTCTGCCCATGGATCACTTTTCCTTTTCAGAGATCAATGCAGAAAAAAACGCTTTCCACAAACATCGATTTAACAGGTAAAACCTAATTTTCAACGAGGAAAAAAAAAATCCAAACCATGTTAAGAAAATGATTTGATATATGAACATATTAAAAAAAACTGTAATTTCATCAAGTAAGCGGAAAATGGTATCTTACTGGAAAGTTTAAAGTTGTTTCCGATCCCCAGTACTTGAGAGCAGCCAAATCATAAGCATGCGCTGCAGTCTCTTCGTCGTTGTAGGCGCCTGACCCAGAAGCCAATTACCATGGGATTTTAGTTTTTTACTTGTAAAGAAACTATGATGTAATGAACGTTGAATTTCCAGGGATATTCAGGCCGCATACCTAGATAAACTGAGGTTGGGTACAATACAGAAACCAAGAGGAATGAATCCACACATAAAAACGACTGTAAGTCAGAATCGTATTTATAAAGATATCATACAAATTAAACGAGTTGTGCTGTAGAATTAAGCTATGAAATGGGATAGATTCGGTTTTATATGTAAAAAAACAGAATTTAGCTTCAAATCTGAGATCTATGGATTTGGGCAAACGGTTGAAAACATTCTCAATACCTTGTTTGCCTTTCTTATGTTTCGTCTCGTTCCAGGAGCTCTTGTCCCATAAATGTGCCTCATATCGGCCTGTACTTCTGTGCCTGAATATAAAATTAAATGTTAATGCATGAGTCAACACAAAGACATTTGAAGGACACGAGAAGATAACTTAAAATCTGTAAACTGGAGTCTTTCTCTATTTTAGAAATTGTCAAACTACATCTATGTTAATGCTCATCAGGGTAACAGAAATGGTCAAACTACATCCATTTTAATGTTCATCAGCTGGAAATTATCATGATTGATTTATCCTCTTCATTATTCAAGGAAAACCACGTTACTTGTCTATAAGGGAGTAGGCTTTCACTCTTGTCAGATATCTGTTAATGTAGATTGATTCATTATGGTCATTATTTAAGGAAAACCACACTGCTACCTGTCCATAAGGAAGTAGGCTTTCACTCTTGCCAAATGCTTTTGAGTTTTGGATAATTAGCCTCCAAAAAAACTATTAACTAAGTGAAAACAGTTTAAGATCATAATTCAAAATTATTTCTAATATAAATCATATTAAACACTTACTAAACCTTTGTTCTATTGAATTAGTATGTACTTAAAAATAACCTTTGTTCTATTAAATTAGTATGTACTTAAAAATACAATTAGATAGATAAGCAGTCAATATATCCTTAAAATAATAATAATAATAATTTATTTTCAAAGTCAGAAAACATCAAATTGATGTATGAAACCCGTTGTTTATATAACCAAAAACCCCTCCACTCAACTATTTGATTCATAAAATCTACAATAACTTATATCTCAATTTATACAGTGTTAGATGCCAAACTCAACTCATATCTTCTAACAGTACATCAGTATATACACTATCAAATATAAAACATTCTAATTATAATTTTATAAAAAAATGGTTTCATTCTACCATATTTTATTATTATTATATGAAATTTGTATTATAATAAAATTCTGATTATAAAGAGAATCATTTTATTATAAAATTAACTGACTATTGAAATAATGTAACTCATAAGGTACAGGTCATTAAACGCTGAAGAAAAGCTTAATCTCTCTCAAAAAAAAAAAAATGATCTAGACATCATTAAACTCTGAGAAAAACATAGTCTCTGAAAACAACATTCATCTAGAAATATGTGTGCATTTTAAAAAAAATCTCTTCTGCAACATACGAAAGTCACAACCTTGTAACCCCTCTGTAGATTGAGCTACGCCGGGCTGCATTGCTATCAACAGGCTTCTCTTTGGGCAGAGACTTTCGAGCTCGTTTAGTCTTGGGCTGAGACAAGGAGCTGCCATTTTTAGCAGCTGCCTCACTCTTCAAGGACGCACTGGACTCCTCTCCGGCCTTCAAATTATTATTCTCCCCTGCAACTAAAATCTGGACATGGCAACCCATTATCCCAGATGCCCACCAACCTGAACGCTACTTCTCTTTCTCTATGTCTTCGACGAATGCAACACTGTGGGAAGGCCCTTCGATACTAGAAGGGGCAACTCATAAGACTCGACTCTGCTCGGCTCCGGGCTGCTACTCTCTGTCTTTTAAGAACCGGCGAATATCAATGAATGACCAGAGCACAGTGGCACACCCTGGCGGGTCTCCGCTGTTGGAGTACGGACCTCCGGCTCCCCTGCATAGAAAGACAAGAAAGCGTATCTCGAAGGAGGGATTCGGGGTCCTGGTGGCCCGTCGGGTAGCCGTGTTGGCCGAAGCTGCACGGTCGCCAATGCCACCTCCAAAACGGATGACTGATGCCTTACGTATTGCTTGGCGCAATTGTTCGAAGTGGACGATACGGCATGTTTTCGGGTCACCTGTCCGACCTGGGTGGGACCCGTTGCATGCATGCGACGGATCCGCGTGCATCTATCCTACTCCCCTCGTCCTTTTCGTTCTCAATTTTTACACTGGGAGGAAAAAAGGTCCCTACAGTCTATGGCACTGTAAGTTTGGCAAGTTTTAACCCCTAACGTTTGTAGGGTATCATAACATTTTTAGGGTATAGTAGGGTATCATAACATTTTTAGGGTATAGTAGGGTTACTTTTAATTTAAAGTTGAATGGGATATATTGATTTCAATTTTTTTTATAATGAAAAGTTTAAAAAGTCCCATGGGATAGCACAATTGGTTAAGACATGCGCACACTCTTCTAGTTTGGGGAGAGGTCACGAGTTCGAAACCTGTGTCCCTTGGGGTTGCGAAGCTTTATCACTCCCATACCAATCTAGGATGGGTTTCCAGCGCGGAATCTCCAACGTGGAAAAAAAGTAATAATAATCCTACTTTGTAATTTCAAATATAATCTTTTGATAGGTTACACATACATTTTATTTTTTTGATTGGGGAAATCAACAACTAGTTGAGCACTTGCTCGCATGACATGTGGTCGTGTTATCCTAGTGCTACCATTATAACCCATGCGTGCCAATCCAGGCATGCCAACGGGCCCCTCACGTTGCACCGATGACTTCGCATAAGGGAGTGCCTTAAGAGTACCCATCACTGAGTGTGGGGGGCATGGCTTATATATACATTAATAATAATAATTCATAACAATTGAGCCACATTTTCTTTGAAGGAATTTCTAAGTGTTGAAAATGACAACTTTAGACACAATCACAAAATCAAGATTTTTTGTGAAGACCAATATAAGAGAGGATGTAATCTATGTATTCATATGATACATGACCACTTCATCTTATGTTCGTATTTGAGCATACCCCAATCATGCTTAACGAGATCTCGAGGTCTCTCTTGGAAGGGTGACAATTCTATCAAAATACTATAAAAGCCATGAAGAGACCCTACTTGCATTGTAGGCCTCTAGGAACATGACAATCTAGCATGACAACATCCATTGCTTATTATCTAAGTTAAGATTTTTATGATTTGAAGCTTCCCAAGATCCATAGAAACACAAAACTATATGAAGTTACTCATCAAGACCGCCAAATATGTTATTTTTATTGATTGTTCACTTTATTTCTTAAACCATGCAAAAATGCATTAAAGAGTGGGCTGTTAGAGCATAATCCCTAATGCATAACTTTGATGATGATAAAAATTGTGTTACCTTCCCCGTAGCTTTCTTAATAATCCCACCTAGTTTAAAAAATGTTGTTCCAAGCATTAATGCTACAAGGGATACGTCTATTTGATCCTGGACTTGGGATGAGGCATGGGGAAAGAGAACTCTAGAACATTCTCAAAATATGTGCAAAGTATTGTCACGTTGGTGTCAATGTTACTAGAAACAAGAAAAAGATAACAAAGGAAATGACATTATAGCAAGTGTTGAAGTTTGTAAACTAAATGCAATGTCAATTCTTATATTGACAAGAATCAACAATGTTTATAACACATGAATTCGAGTGGGTATTCACAGAGAAAATGTGTCTAAGCTTCTTTGGAAAGCCTTCATTAAGTGACACATAAAATAGTGCATATGTCAATATAGTGATAGGAAATTTATCCAAGTGTGAGATATGTGATGGATTTAATGTTGTGGAAGGGTACACTATATCAAGGAATAGATAAGAGACAACTAGATTATAGATGATTTTAGTCTTTAAATGCCAAAGACAAATATAGTGTGATGAACCAAATGCTCATGGACCAACCAAGCATTAAAAGTGAGGACATTAATGGGTTATTGAAAATATCAACTTTTTTTTTTTACATTTTATGATATTTGTTGCCCTTCATAAATGATAAATGATTTCAAAAATTACATTTTTTTAAAATTGTTTTTTGAATTAATTTTCTAGGACAAGTTTGAACCCCTTTAGTAAGGGTCCAATTTTAATAATTGATATGCAGTTCAAAGTTGCATTTTTTAAATCAAGTCATTCTTGGATTAAAGACATTTAAATTGCATTTTTTTTATAAAAGAAATTATAAGAATTTGATCAAAATTCCAATGTGAACCATAATGCTACCATACTACAAGTTTTCCACATGATGAAACTATGATTTCAAAGGGTTTAACCCTCTCAACATGCAGTATAATGTTCCCTTCTTTCATCAAGCCATCCAACGGATAGGGTGGGATATATAGAGGGTGGGAGGGGGGTCATAAATAGAGAATTTATAATAAATTCTCTATATGGCAATCAAATCACATTCTTTTTTCAACAAAACCTTTGATGAGAATTGAAAGTCAAAATTCTTATGTGGACCAAAGTGTGACCATACTCAATGTTTTGTCCATAATAGGACTATGTTCCAAGGGTTTTGGCCCTCTTTGAAATAATCAAGATTGTTAAAAACACCTAAAAATAACTAGATCGTTGTGAATTTTAATTGTGATGTAACATAGACCATCGTAAATTTATCATAATTCCAAATCTATTAAATAAAAATATGACAATGAATAATAAAAAATTGAGATGTAAATGTAAACCTTTAACTACTTAAAACATATAAAGTTAAAATAAATTTATGTACACATTTATATATACTTGTATAAATAAATTAATAAATTATTGATATTCTTCAAATTCAAACATGTAATCTCCAAAAATGAAACACAAACTCTCCACTGTTAATCCCAACTCAAACAATGCACATCCTATCCATAGTAGGTCATTAATTTTTTTTTCAAATTTTTTTAAATATTATATTAAATCAACTTATAACGCACTTAGCGTTAAACAAGAATACTACACATACAAATTACATCATCATGTACTTGATACCGTTCTTAGCCAACGAGAACTTGTACAATATGTGTCTTGTATTTGAGACCATGTTCTCCAAAGTAGGAGCTAGTTGGCATATCACTTCCATTTGAAGGCATCAATTCGGTTACCACAATTATTGGCATGCAACCAAAAACTCATTGCTTGTTCGTCTTCTCTTGTGAGAAAAAGTTTGATGTGATAGAAGTAATGTGCAAGGGCAACTTTTTCTTCCACGAGAGAATATTTGATAGGTAGTAAGTTCACCACTTTTAACTTACTCAAGATGTCTTCCACTTTTGTAAGGAGTAAGTAAAAGTTGGTCAACTTACTCCTTTGAGGGACAAAGTTGACCATGAGGAGCAGTCATCCTCGAGAATAAGTTAAAATTGGGTTAACTTGCTCTAGGGAGCTTGGTAACCTTTTTCCAATCCATTGAAAATAAGAAAAATAGAGCTCGGTCTCACATGTACACACAATGGGCTTTGCCAAGGGCAAGATGTCTTTTGATTCATGAAGCCTGGTTAGAGTCTAGCCTTCTAATAAGTGCACAAAGTTATATGATGCATTTAAATAAGAATAATTTATTAATTTGTTGAGGATATAACATGATAGTGGCAAAATAGAGAGAGTCTAGCGTTCTAATAAGTGCACAAAGTTATATGATGCATTTGCATAAGAATGATTTATTAATTTGTTGAGGATATAACATGATAGTGGCAGAATAGAGAGGTATTAGTATTGTAAAAACAATTTCAAAATACATATTTTTAGGTATATAATTATTAAAAACAAAAATATCTTTGAGTGAAGCAAGATCACTGAACGTTATAAATGAAGTGAGACAATAAGTGATAGCATCGATTGAAAAGAGTATATCAAAAAGATGGTAAAGTGAACAAAAAATCATTGTTTGGAGTTTGTCTAGTCATAATTAACTTAGTTGCCTACATGCATGTGATGCCTACACATACTAACAAAATACACATGCCATTTTAGTTTTTCATTTTCATGAGTGGGGAAAGTTATAAGCCTTTTAGTAATAGAATTCATGTAGAAGGTTTGTACATAGTCTAGGTTTTGTTAAAAAAATGTAATTACGCCAATAGGCATTGCCCCTATTGAAATGTGTTTGATTAATTCCTCTAAATTTAATGAAAAATATGAAGTGGATGGACAAGATTGATTTAATGAAGTATATTCTCGCCATTGTCACCTAATGGAGGGCTTTGACTTAGGATGTTAAAATCCCTGCAATTTCTATAACATACATTAGTCATTAGTGAGAGCAATTAGCAAGTTTTACATCTTCGTAAATTGAAAGTTTTACTACGTTTTTTTCATTCCCGCTATTTCTAACCCTACACCATTGTAACTTGACCATTTGCATTTCGTGTTGTTTCAATTTTTGTCCTTTAATCAAATTTGTTACTATTTATATCCAACTAGCATTTGCGTTTTTTCAACACTGACCATTATGCATGTTATAAGTGGTGTTTCAGAAATGGAAACATCAATCTCGCATGCAAAGAATTTGGTAAATAAATATGGTCGTAGGGATGTGATACGTCGATGCTACTGAATACAACTAATAACAACGAACTTGATAATACTTAGGCTATCCCAAATATGAGTTTGATTCTATTGGAACAGTTTGTCACAATAGATCTGATAAACCACTGAAATCTTTATTATTAAGGTTATTTTTCCTTTAGATTTCTAGAGTATTTAGTTATTGATTTTTCTACTTATGCATGAAATAGATAAAATGTAGAAATAGAGAACAGTAAAATTACAATCACACCATCCACAAATAAACACAAGATATGACCTAGGAAACCCAATACAAGAGAAAACCCAACTAGAAGGTGAGGTTGCTCTACTCTCTTTTCTTTGTTATAGAAATTATGCAAGTACAAAGAAAGAGGCACTCTCTATGGAGTTGCCTTTGACCTGTGGCTTGTATTGCTGCTACATAATCTCTCCTCCTCAGTTATGCTCACACAATACCACTCTCATATGTTTTTCTCAACTATGGAACAAGACACAATGGAAAATAATAGAATCTCTTCTCCTCCTAGTGCTCTGGTATTTAACATAGCTCGATAGCCATCTAGGGGTAGGTTTTTTACTTCCTCAACACTCAATTGTGATAAGGTTTTGGACCTTCTAGAATATTCTTGAAATTACATATGTGGCTATCCCCATATGCTTGAATAATGGGGGCTGACGTGGCATCCTCTTGTACCATGGTGGTCGACACGGTAGGTCAACTTGTAGGAGGCATAACTTTTGCATATGAACTACGATTCATGCACGGTTTGCGCCATTGGAAAGGTATCAGAGTGTAGAATAATTTCAAGGGGGTGGGAAAAAAGTTTAGACACCAGAACCCCAAAAAACTTCGTTTAATGCCTCAAAATGGATTTGGAAGGATCCAGACCCCAATTTTCCAAACTAGTACTTGCCACTAAAATGGCCCCACAAGTTTATTCCTCCAATTTTTTCCACTTTGAAAGGATCGATATAGATGAAAAAAATATAGTGATCCAATCCAGATCATACCTCCCAATTTAGGGACGGTTTTGGTCCCCAAAATATTTACTGAATGAGGTGAGGACATTTTTCCTCTACCTTATCCCTAGAGTACCACTTTGTTTTTCCTAAAAATTATTCTTTCAACCCAATATTCCAAAGATCATGTTGCCTCCATCTTACATTTGTGGACTGCTTCTGCAAAATTGTGCCCTCTGCCAACTCTGTCTGAGCATCTGGTGTTAAGTCCTTTATGGAAGGTAGGACCCGCTCCTCCTCCTGATCTAACATGGAAGGCTCATAGAGTTTAAGATTCTCCACATTCACTACTGAGTAAATGCACATGTATGCGGGTAGACTAAGTCTATAGGCATTATCTTCCACATTTTTCAATACCTAAAAAGGACCATACTGCAGAGCCTTGATCTTCTTACCAGGACCCTATAGTCTTTCTTTATTTAGTTGTAACCATACTCTATATCCCACTCTAAATGTTCTCTTTGTTCTGTGTTCGTTATGTCTAACCTTGTAATTCTCTTGTGACTTCTTTAGTGTCTCTTGTACTTGCAAATAGAAATGCACGATCTTCTCAACATTTTCTCTTCTTCTTTTAATGCATCTCCTATGAGGTCCTTCCTGTTGTATTTTCATTTATATATCATTTCATTCTCATCATAATTTGGATCAGTTATTTATGTAAATATCATTGTAAATATATATCACTTAGGAGAAATAGGAAGAGTCGTAGGTGATAGGAAGAGTCACCAAGAAGGGGAAGACCAATAGTCAATTTGTATTGTATTTATGAACCTCTCATGTTAATTCAAATAATAAAGTGTGGAGTTACATTGTATGCCATACCTGTCCTGTTAGTGGTATCAAAGTTGTGGTCTAACTCCATGATTCTCTCTCCTCAACATTTCATTCCCGTGTGCAGAAAAAACATCTCTCTGATGTCTTTGTTGTCTCTATTTTTTGTCCCTCTGCAAGGTAGTCTCCTCTGTTATTAGTGTCAATATTCCATTTGCATCCTCCCCTTCAATGGAATGATATGGAATTTCCCTCATGTTCGTTCCTATTCATGCACCTTCTCGATCTACGCGAAATCATTCGACAATGTGCTCTCTGTGTGTTAGGGTTTCCTCCTTACTGTTCTATATTCTTCTCACTCAAATCACGATTTCAAGTGATTTTTAAGTTCCCACGCCACAACAAAGAAGCTTCATGCCATCATAAGTGATTTATGGTTTTAGTGGAAGGATTTTGTGTTGATTGACGATCCATTTTTGTTTCCCATAACATAATAATTTTCTTATTCAGTCTCTTGGCATCCTCTACAACAACACTCCTCAACTTGGCCTGGAATTCTTGGCCTCCTGGATTCCATGCTAGTATGATCATACTCTTTGTTTCTTATACCTCTACTTCAAAGAGCAGGTTAATGTAGTTTTCCCACAGTCCACTTAACATCAAATATCGTGATTTTTCGAGCGCACGAAACCACGCCTGCCATGATATTGGTGCCCATCAATGGGAACTGAACCTTGAAATATTGTTTATAAGGAGTCCTCCAAGGAATAAATCGATCAGAAATTCAAACCCTTTAGAAAAGAAACCTTGTGAGAACTGACCTGTGAATTGTACCTACAAAAATTGACTAGTGAACTCCATTTTATGTATATATTTCCTAGATTAATTCACCAGGTGTTTTTTCTTTAGTCTTGGATCTATTTATGTCTTGGGTTAAGAATTTTGAATTATCCCAAAGTGTTGAAATCCCATGGCTATTTTGTTTATTAGGTTTAACAATAGGGAATGCAACATTGAATCACTTCTTTACTTCTTTGAGCATTGCAACATCCTTGCATTCATTATCTACAAGATCGGTTATCTTTAGAAATCCTAGTCACTATCATCCATAATACTTTTGGTTTCTTTTACATATTCTTTATGAATCCATAAAATATTGTATCCATTTTCTACATATTCCTCACTTTTTATGAATCCACCAAGGAAAGCCTTGAATTCTTTGAAGAGACTTGATTTCCATATTCCTACAGCTATAGTGTAAAAATGCATCTCTCATATCCATTTCTAGCATGGTGCTGACTGGTAAAGAGAATTACCGAGAATGGTACAAAAATATAAAACACACTCTCATATTCAACAACTTATGGAATTCCATTTGTGAAGCAACAACTTCCATTGAAGAAGAAGTTCAATTAGAAGCACAACTGAAGAGTAGTAGACCAACCATTCCTACATCAAATAAGGAATGTGCCATATAGAAGGAAAAAGACCATAAATAATATGTTGTGATTGTTATGACAGTAAGTCAACATGTGAGCCAACATATTTTTTCCATTAATGACTCCTATAGTGATTTGAATAAATTGAACGACTTGTATGACACTCACTCAAAACTGGACCTTATACAATTGTTGGTGAATCTCTTCAACCTAGAGTTGAAGAATGGTGACCCTATAGATTCATCTTCTGAAATCAAATCCATAATGCATGACATTTAATCCACTGGAGTAAAGATAAACCTCCCACTCACATCCTTCATTAGGGCCCTCTACCCTACATATTCTCACTACCTTGAATCTTTGCAAGCTAGTGGTCAAATGAAATCCATGACATTTCACACTTTGGTGGAGAAAGTTGCACAACATGAGAAAGCCTTTGGAAATAAGTCATTCCAGTCCACTAGTGGGACTTTGTTCCTTGCTTAGAAAGGGAAGAAACAACCACATGATTCTTCTATAGGAGAGGGTAGAAAAAGAGGACGTGGAAGAAATAATTTCAAAGGTGGGGGGTAGACACGACCAAGGCAAGAGATCTAATATTCATTGTACCCATTGTGGAAGGAATGGGTCACATGAAGAAAATGAAAACAAAGTCCCATGGGAGAATATCAAAGACAAACAAAATTAGAAAGAAGACAAAGGTAAATCATCATATCCAACAAAAGCTAAACCACTTGAATCGACTCATTACATTGTTTCCCATTGCAATATATGAGCAATTGAAGATTTGTTTAACACTTCATTTACTTCTTGGAGAGATGCATGGCTTCTTAACATAGGTGCAACCTAGGTAATAACCTTACAAAGAGACTTCTTCGAAGATTTAAATGAAAATGTAGATGGCATAGTGTATTTTGTAGATAAATCAAGACTCAAACCTTCGGGAATTGGCATAATCGGGCTTAAATTACCTAGACTCCTGGAATTACTTTTGTATGATGTGCTCTATCTTCCTAAGCTATGAAGGAACTTGTTGTCTCTTGTGCACACCTAACAACACGCCCACTATATTCATATCTTTGACAACAAAGTCAAAATAAGGAAGGATTTTGACAACATGGTTGTCATGACCGGAGTGGAAGATGAAAGGCTATTGAACTTGAAAGGGACATATTCTCATGCACATAATTCTTCATACATCTCTCATCATAATGAAGGTACAATGTCATCTAGTCTCTTGTGGCATGTTATATTTTGTCACATTAACTATGAACAACTTCATTTGCTAGAAAAAAAATGGTGTTTTGGTTTACCTACTATTCCTAGGAACTTGAAGCAATGTGATGCTTGTATCCTTGGAAAGCACAATAAACAACCATTTCATGATTCTACTTCCAAAGAATGTAGAAAACTTG
>SNQJ01S0174903.1:0-20173 GCA_010110895.2 Picea sitchensis | reverse complement strand
GGCTGCAACTTTTCTGATGGGTTTTGAAATGATGCTTTTGATGAGCACACCCCTGTAGCTGAATGTCTGATCATATCCATATCATAACAACTTTTTATCCCATGGCTGGATGATGGAAAATGACTTTGACAACACAGGTCATCCAACCGATCAACTATTGGATCCTGAAAAGACTGACAAGACTGTTGCATTGATTCAAATGAAATTTCCTGACTTTTTATGTATTTATCCTTCAACTCTTGTTCACGAGTATCCTTCAAAATTTGAAATGAATTAAAGCACAATGGTACAGAGTTATTTTGGATTAACTCGTAATTTATCTCAGGCTTTAAGCTTTCATTTGGAATTTGAAAATCAGATTAGGTAAAGTGATGCAATTCTGGGTTTAGAACAACCTCCACATCAACACTAGCATCTTCACCTATTTGATTAGAACATTCTCCCTCTCTACCATTGACAACTTGTTTACAATTTCCTCTCAAAAATGGAAAAGAAGAGAAACATAAGGGCAAAGATCTTTCCCTTACTTTGAACTTTTTTGCATCTTCCTCATCGCTATCATGATTGTTGTGCAAAGGTTGATTGTCATATCTGAGTTGTCACTGATCTTCCTCCTGCCAATGATGTGTTGTTGGTTGCTTTGAATAATCAACATCTATTTCAGCCTCATGATCATCATCATACTAGTCACACTTGGGTAAATCTTCCATGGATGAAATGCCATTGAACATGCATATCATGTCAGGAGAATCTTCCACCACTCTCTGATTTTGAACTTCATCTTCGACTGCGTCATGAATTGAATACTTGAAAGAATCATTATCCAAACCATGGTACCAAGGGTGAGCTGCAAAATGTTTGGGAACTATGACCTTTTCTTTCTCTGAAATCAATGGAACATGATGTCTTTGGACAACAAGCTCCTCTTTTATGCTAATCTTCTGCATCATCTCTTCCATGGTGCTGGTCAGAATGTCTAGTTTAGCTTCTGAAGATTTTAGCTGCTCCTTTTCTTTGTTCTTTACTTTTGACCCTTTGATCAGCAATTTGGCCTCCACATCAACCACAACCTTTTGAATTTATTCAAGACTTACAGTGTTCCTTTCTCTTAATTGAAATGTCATCTCAGGATCGAAGACATCTGGGTAATGCAAGTGAGTTGATCCTGGGGGTGGCCTTATATCAACATGTATGGCATGATATACCTTATTGAATCTGGATGAAAACTGATGTATTGTCTCCTCTGGCTGTCTTTTCAAATGGTCATACTCTTCTAGGATGAGAAATACATTTCTCATGATCACCCATCGATCTAGGAAAACTTGCACAAACTGATGGAAATTGTTAATGCTTGCAATTGGGAGATTTTTAAACCAGTTCTTGACTTTACCTCCCAATGATAGGGAAAACATTCTGATGCAAACATCATCATCTTCTACCTCAAAGAGGTCAAGAAAATCCTCAATACTTTGGATATTCTTTTCAGCAGTAATATTGGCATTCTCTCCATCAAACCTGAGCAGATTATTCGTGTAATTTGCAAGGAAGTCATGGAGGATAGGAGGAAAATCTAGGGGCTTGTATCTGTCTGGGATTTTGGTAGGTATAGGAGGTGAAGAAAGAGTCTTACAACCATCTAGATCTTTAGCAAGAGTAGGAGATAAAGCAGGAGTCTTATGTCTCACTAGGATTTCTACAGGTGCATCTGGGATGTGCACAGGTGTATGAGCATGTACATAATTTACAATTTGGGGTTTAGTCTCTTGAGGCTCTTCAAGTTGAAAATGATCATCCTGAATTTCAACAATATACTCTGGACCAGGATCATGATAAGAGAGAAAGTAATTGCAGATGAAACCAATAATATCATGAATATAATTTGAGCTTGAGTACCTGGTCTTTCTTGGCTGCTTGGTCATGCTTCAGGTTCTTCCTCCAGTGGAGTCTTTGAGTTGGCACTATCTGGAGATGATTTGGAGTCACCAGGTGAATGATCTCATCATTCTTATGTCTGTTCATTGTCCACCATCAGTGATCAGATCTGGAACTTTGAAGTGTACTACTGGGGAGAGTTCCCCAGTGGAGTTGCCATTCTAGCGATCACGGTGGGATAGGGCTCGTCAGGAAAACCGCCTCATTCTGAACCCCCCACCCCCACCGTTAAAGGTAGAATGGTCAAGGGGGTTTGGAATTTCTTGTAGACCATCCATCTGCGCATTGTCAGGATGACCATAGATCTGTGCGCACACTTTAATCACCTTTTCAGACCCCNCCTCACCATTAAAGGTCGAATGGTCCCGGGGGTCCGGAATCTCTTTAGAGCCGTATATTTGGGCACCAAAAGCAGAGTCGTAGATCTCGGCCTGATCTTTAATCTCTAGGGCGCAAATCAACATATGAGGCAAAACCTGGGCTTGATGAACTTTTTGTGGGTTTGGTGCGCTGATTCCCTTGCTTCTGTCTCCACGGGGTTGGGAAACACCACTCGACGTCAACAATCATGGATTTTCTTTTCTTTTCCTTTCCTTGAAAATAATTTGCATAAACGAAATATTATTTGCAATCCAAAATACACCCAGAGTGAAAAAATTTCCAAACACCAGATGATACTATGAATTATAGGGTTATAACACCAAGTGTAGAGATAAATTTCACACATCATTCCGTCGAGACGGTTAGAATATGGCCCCACCTATAGGATAGAACATCCTACGTATAGTTAAGAAGAGGTAGGAGAGAGAGTCTTAAGATAGTCTTAAAGTTATTTCCCAATGGAAGAGTTATGGAGTTCATTGACCTTAGCTTAACCATACATACTTCTTTTCAACTTTGTCTACAAGTAATGTCGTACATCAGGACAAGTTTAAGATTCAAGAATTTTATTTGTTATTTTTTTTGTCAGATTATCATCCTCACTAGGTAGAATGCCCCCCTGCCAGAAATATTTTTCAGTACTCCGACGGGTTTACCTAGTCATACCACAGGTCGGTACCCACTGCTAGCAGACCTATTCAGTATCCCGATAGGTTAGCCTCTTACACCCTCAAAGACTGTTCCACCATATTTTAATATTTTAATATAAAGATTTCTTTGTGCAAGAATATGGGGAGACAACTCTGTAAAAAAAAATTGTTCTCTTTCTTTTTTAGATTGGGATGGTATTTATGTTAGAGGATGACTCTCCTTTATGTATTCCTTAGATATTTTCCTGATGTAAGGGGTACTTAAGTAGACATAGCCTATCTAAAGATATGGTATAATCAAGCATTTTTAGTTTGTAGTAGATGGTACCATTGGGAAAGAACATAAAGGTATCGTTAGGCTCAACTCACTTTCTCCTTCTTTTTTTAAGTTATTGTGATGTTTCCATGGCTAACCTCTAATAAGGTCTCCTTGTTACTCTTTAATAAATATACTTTACTCACTTACGCAGGGCTCTTAGGCAAATTGTACGAGTAACCTCTAAGTTTGATAGGTAAGGTATCACTTCCTTATATCCTCTAGTGGTGGAGGTTAAGAGCAACTGCCATTAAAGATTCCTTGAGAAAAAGAAGATGGAAATATTTGCAAAAATGTGGCTAGTTACAACAATTCATTATTCAATTGATGCTTAGCAGACAACAAGGTTTAAATACAGAAATATTTTTGAAGGAAAATACTTCCCTTTTTGTCTCCTTGAAATTGTCCACTTGTGGTGAAATAAATACCTGCAGAGATCTCTAAAACTGTTTGTCAAAAAACACACTCTAAAATATCAAAAATTGATGAGATCAATGAGATCAAGTCATGGGAACATGTATCTCGTAGTTCTTTTATTAACAATAAAATGTAAAATGAGGTTGCATTAGACTTTAAGCTAAACTAACAACATGCAATTTTTATTTACTATCCTAGTCTACCTTAAAAGAAAGGAAAATCGTTATTCAAGTGTAAGAACTTTTCCAATGTAACCATGTGCGAAGCAAGATAAGAAACATACCCATATTCTCATATGAAAAATTTACCGCAATGATTACCTGGATATGAAGAACCAACCAAATTACTTGTTTTAGCACCAGAAGGTGTTGAAGAAGACAATAGTATTGTGGCATGATGACCTCTTGAAACCAAATTTCAATGTAATGTTGATGTTCATCAACAGTAATTTATGTGCTCTCCTTCATCATGTTATGTAGATCCTCTTCTTCTGGATGATTGATTTCTAAAGTACATAAAGGATCTGTTGAGATGGATATTGAGAACTCCTCAATCTCAGGTCTTAGTGATTGCTCTCCACCAGATCTAGTCCATAATTTTTCAGCTTCCTTTTCATTTTGGCAAGGAAAATCATTTTGTAGCTCATGGGACTTTGGTTCTTTTATCATTTCCGAAGAGGTGGACAATTTCATGACTATTGTCAAGATGTGTTCTTCCTGAAAAGAAGAAATCCCAGCTGCTGCTAGGATTTGAGAGTTCTCCCAAAGTAACAGTCACCTTCGAATTCATTTTGTTGGTTGATGGATCTTGCCTCACATGGGGATTAGTGTATGGGGTTCTTAAAACACCCACATTTTTTTTTTTATTATTATAGATTTTTTAAGTTTTTTAATCACAACTACCTAAAAGATGAAAGACATATATAAAGCATATTTGTGCAAACTAAACACACCACGCTAGAATAGAATAAATCACACTTACAAGAAAGAAATCAAAGCATAAAATGAAATATGATTGTAGGAATGAAATCAAACTCACACGTGTATGAAAGTAAACACACTTTGCGAAAGGGGAGCACACTTGCATGAAAGAAATAAAACTTGCATAAAAGAAATAAAACAAAACACTCTTGCAGTAAAATAAGCACACTGGCAAGAAAAAGAAATTGCGGAAAAGTAAACACACTGTGCAGGAAAGAAAGCACGCTTGTGGCAAAAGTAAATTGCAAGAAAGTAAACAAACTGAGAAAAGTAAACAAACTAAGAAAAGTAAGAAAAATTGCAGAAAAAGTAAACACTCTTGCAGAAAGGGAACAACAAGGATTTGGAGCAACCCATTAAAATGGATGTGCAAGTTCTTACCTCTCATCTTAAAGTTTCTCCTCCCCCTTGTTGTGTAATTAAAAGAAACCTACCTACCTAAGCTCTAATCTCTTTTAGCACCTCCCTGGAAACAGTGCCAAAAATGTCGAGTAAAATATATGCTATCTATTTTGACATTAAATTGTCAACCCGGGGCTCGTAAGCTTCGAGGTGCCAACACTGTATATGCAGGTATAGAGCTCTAATCTAACCTATCCTATCCTAATCTAATCTAATCTAATTCCAATAAAATCAAATAATGAAGAGCTTTAAACAATTCTAGAATTATGAACTACTTACCCTAAGCAACTTCAAACAAGGAATTGATGGACTATTTCTAAATAAGCAAATAGAAATCTATTTTAAAGGTAGTTAATCTATTCAATTTTTTAAGTAAGCAACAACAAGTAAGCTATCTATTTAACTGAGATTTTATGGTCTAAACTGAACTAGTCCTGTAATTAAAAATCATATTTCAAAACTCTATTCTTAAGAAGAACTAACAATTATTTCTATCTTGCAAGAATGAACACTCATCTACCTCACTAAAAACAAGAAAATCAAGAACTCACATCCTGATGGCATCTAACTACTACTGAAAATTCAAGTAAACATCAATCATTCACTCTATCACATAACTGTTGGAAAGTACTCTATTAAAATCACTATTTTAAGCGAAGCTATAAACTCACAAACTCATAATTTAATTCTTAATTCAAATTCATATTTAAAATGACAATAAAAACACTATGTGAAAATCTATAACTCTTGAATAATGATAATTATAAATTACAACTCAAATCCATAATTGGGATTTCATAAAAGTGAACTAATCTATCATTAAGAATCATATTTCAAAATTAACTATAATGATTTTAAAAATCATAATCCCAAATCTACTTCTATCCTATCATACTACGGGAAAATTAATAAACAAAATAGATCGATGAATTTATCTTGATTACAGCTATCAAAACTTGAAACAATTAATCCATCACAGCTTGCAAACAACCTTAAATTAAAAATATGTTTACGCTAATACCCTGTCTAATTTAATGCTCTGTCTTAGTTGCCAAAACCAGAGTAACTAATTAAGACGTTGATACACTATCTAAATTAGTATCTTGCAGGATGATTCATAGCTAATAAAGAAGAGACACAACATGATAATTAACCAACTCCTACAAGCAATCTGCAATTAAAGAAAGACAATTAGATAATCAAATTATAATTGACATATACAATAATTGAAACTAAAAAATACATACAGCACATAAACAAGTATAAATTATAACTAAGAAATAAGATAAACACACGATATCTATTGATGTAGAATCACCCAGACCACTGGTGGGCCACCCAGTAGGTTGTGGCTACTCTCCAATGGCAAAACACAGGCTTAACTCAATGCAATTATTTCATTAATAAAAAAAAGTGAAATCTAGAACAAACGTTGCAGAGAATGTCTCAATTACACAATGAAATGTCTTCTTAACATTTTGTGTTTGTTATTTCCACTACTGGTGGTATTTATAGGCGAATTACATCTCGAGACGTCGACCACTAGAAGGGTCGACTCCTCTAAAAATATCAAATTCATTAAATGAGTTGTTAACAACTTTGGCTTCTGGAAACTGAATGAGCCACTCAGTGATTAGCATAACTGCATAATCTGAGATGTCAAGAGCTTAGTAGCTGGAGGCCACAAGGGGGAACAAAACCCAGGTTGATGATTCACCCATCATAGGCTGCCAATATAACAATCGCCTACGCTCCAAGTGTTGGATGCAGTGTCGGATGAAGTACCGGATCGGGTGCTGGATGAAGTGTCAAACGAGCTACCGGATGAAAAATTGCATTGCGAATTCGCCCCGTGACACACAGATCGCACATTAGATCCTTATAAACATAAAATCTAACTGAATCTAACTCAAAATCATTGCAAAACATCAATTACGCATACCTTTTATAAATCCATGATGAATTGATACAAAATCCTTTGAAAACCTCTTCAAAATGGTTAATAACACATATAATACCAGTACAAAAAGGAATCAATCTTCATCATAAAAAAACCAAATCACGAGCCCAACAGGCTCCAACCCCCTATTTCCTCAGGCTACAACCTAAAGGAAGCTCCAACTCCCCAATTCTCTGGCTACAACCAGAAGAAGGCTACAACCCCCTATGTTCTTTGGCTACAACAAGAAGGTGGCTACAAACACCTGTCATTGCCCCGTCCAACCGCCCAGAAATAAAAGCAGAATGATGGAACCACTGTCACACTATCATTGTGACATGTATTTTTGTAAACCTGTACCATAAACAAGTGCATCAACCATGCACTAACCTGTACCTCAGCATGTAATCAACCTCTACCATAAACAAGTGCATCAACCATGCACCAACTTGTACCAAACAACCTGTAATTAGCCTGTACCATAAACAAGTGCATCAACCATGCACCAACCTGTACCAAACAACCTATAATCAACTTGTACCATAAACAAGTGCATCAACCATGCACCAACCTGTACCTCAACCTTTAATCATCCTGTACCATAAACAAGTGCATCAACCATGCACCAACTTGTACCTCAACATGTACCTTCAACGATTGCATCAACCATGCACCAAATATGTACCAATCATGCATCAAATACACATAAACTATGACTCATCAATATGTACCAACATCATCAATTATACACCTCATGTATGTGCCAACTCATCAACTACTTGTCTCAACCATGTACCCAACATGTACCTCAACCAAAAGCCCGCATCAATTTCATAATCCAAATATGATTTGTAACTATGTAATAGACCTATTTTATATGATCACATACCTGCAAACCTTCCTTAACTTTGAAAAAAAGAGACTAGCATTTTATCAAACTTTACTTTAGTCTCACATGATTAGTTTTGGATTAGTCAACAACCCTAACTTGCAATAATAATAACTATGTACCTGTTATGAATAAATATCTAAAAATGGTACACAATGTTCTTCAATTTATTTTATGCAATTGCTCCTAATTTCATTACTTGGAACCTCTTAGAAAAAGAGTTATAGCAAAAATGACATACCTTGTTGAATTTTGGTTTATTCTAGAGAGCGAACTTGTAGAGCATGCCCCGCATGGAATATTTGTTGTATGGATCTAAAAAATTGTACACATAATACTATAGACTATAATCTAACCAATACATTTGGTCTTACTGAATTTGGATCTATTATGAAGAAGCTATGACGTTTTTACCCGAAACACTTGTTTTAGACTAGTTTTAGGACTAGCCACAAACCCTATTTTCCACGGCATGTAAATCCAAAAACACAACGACCCAGAAGCTGAAATTTGTATCAAATCTACTTGGATATGTTTTCTCAATGGCCTCCCAATTTTACGGTCTGAATCATTCTAGAAAAAAAGTTATTGCGAAAATGGTGAGATGACCTGTAAATAACATACCTTAGAAAGCATCATCAAAATAATTTATCCTCCCTTGAATTCCGACCTTCTTTACTTCCCCTTCCCTCTGAAATTTGGCTTAGATATCCTTTGGTTACCTCAGTCACCTATAGATATTCAATATGCTCAAGTGTGTTTAAAATGAGAGAGCCTTACCTCTTGTTTATACTTTCATGTAGCTTCCTCAAGGGGTTACCTTTTAACCATCTTAACCCACTTTTCTTATTTTAGGCTTAACCCACTTCTAACCACTTGTCCAATTAGTAATTTCTCCATTAAATTTATTATTTAAATAATTTATTTTGTATTCACTTTGAATTATAGTACACTCATCACTTCACTTTATTATTTACCTTCTAAAATCTCTTAAACCACTTTGACTACTTTGACCTTTTGAGGCTTCTAGATGACTCATGAGGGTTCTCCAACTTCACATGGCCATAACACTCTAACCGTGAGGAGTTATGTGATGTTCCACATACCACTATAAATTGCATGACATGTAATATCCATCTAGAATATTCTTAACTGCAAATATATCAAAACTCATACCATAATCCATCAAACAAACTTGGGTCCATTACCCAAACCTTTGTGCTACCAGAATTTTCTACCGAACTTTATTCAAGGGTTGACATCAATGACAACCAACCCAAATAATCAACAATATCCCCCTTTGGCATTGATGGAAACACTCTCATGCAATAATGAAGCCATATCACTCATGCTCCTCCTGTGACCATCGTTCCCTTTGGAACCATTCCTCTATGCTCTTTCTCCAAGCATTTACCTTTGCATATGATAAATCTCTCCCCCTTTGACATCAATGGAAAAGGTATCTTTCCATCTGGGGCTGCTCACCCTAACTAAAATGTCCTTGTGAATACTCCTCCTAATTGAACTCTTCCTGCAAATGATCTTTGAACCTGAACCGTCCTCTTTATGGTGCGTCCTTGTGTAAATCTAAGACATATAAGATAAGCATTCAAAAGCATTCATTTTGGAGTAGAAATTAATCTGCGTCTCTGGCGAAGATACTCAAAGGCTTCCCATGTAAGCGATTTTGTAAAGATGTCTGCCACTTTTTCTTTTGTACCCACATATTCAACTTTGATGTTCTTCTCTACAACTTGTTCTCGTAGAAAGTGATACTTGATTGGAATGTGTTTCGTCTTGGAGTGAATCACCAGGTTCTTTGAGATATTGATGGCGCTCGTATTATCACAATAGATTGGAATGGGCTCATCATACTCAACCTATATATCTGTCAGAGTTTGTTTCATCCATAGAACATGTGTACAACATGTTGTTGTTGCAATATACTATGCCTCGGCTATAGATAAGGATAATGATGATTTTTTCTTTCTTAGCCATGATACTAAACAATCACCCAAGTAGAATGATGTTCCACTGGTGATTTGTCGATCATCAATGCAACCTTCCAATCTGCATTTGTGTAGGCAATAAGTGATAGATCCTTTCCTTTTGGATACCATAATCCAAACTCTTATGTTCCTTTGAGATATCTGAAAATCCTCTTCACTATTAATACATGTGATTCCTTTGGTGTTGCTTGAAATCGTGCCACCTATCCAACTTCCTGCATTACATCTAGTTTTGATGTTGTCACATATAGAAAGCTACCAATCATCGACCTATATTTCCTCTAGTTTGTAGACTTTGAATCATCATATTTTCTCAACTTGCAACTGGTTTGCATAGGAGTGGTAACTAGTTTGCAATCTTCCATTCCGAACCTCTTTAGCATTTCTCTGGTATACTTAGTTTGAGAAATAAAAATTCCTTGATTTCTTTGACGTATCTGAAGACCCAGAAAGCAGGATAGTTCTCCGAGTAATGACATTTCAAATTCATTATACATATCCTTTGAAAATTCTTGGCTTAACCTGTCATCATTTCTTCCAAAAATAATATCATCAACATAAACTTAAATTAATAAAATACTATCTTGAGTTACCATGATGTAGATGTTGTTGTTTGCACTTCCTTTTCTACACCCTGCCTGCTATAGATATTTATCCAATCTAGAGTACCATGCTCTAGGAGTCTGTTTTAGACCATACACTGCCTTCTTCAATTTACACACATAATCCATGTTCTCTTTCAATTGAAATCCTTCTAGTTGTTCAATGTAGACTTCGTCTTCAAGTTCCTCGTTCAGAAAAGTTGATTTCACGTCCATCTGATACACTTTAATATTCTTGGAGCATGCATAAGCTAGGAGTAATCAAATTGCTTCCATTCTGGAAACTAGAGCAAATGTCTCTTCAAAGTCGATTCCTTCAACCTGTGTGTATATTTTACATACCAATCTAGCTTTGTTCCTTGTAACCTGTCCATATTCATTCAATTTATTTCTGAATACCCACTTTGTGTCAATCACATTCTCATTCTTTGGTCTTGGAACCAATTCCCAAGTGTCATTATTCTCTATTTGATCCAATTCTTCATCCATAGCCTTATTCCAAAAATCATCCTTGTTACCCTCTTCAAAATTGTTTGGTTCAATCGTAGATGAAAGTGTTTGGTGAGTTTGTTCTGGTGAATGAATTCTTCTTCTAGTCTCAACTCCTGCATCTTTGTTTTCGATAATCTAATATGAAGGATGATTCTTTTGTACTCATTTTCTAGGTGTCTTTGGAGGCACTTGTTGAACTTTTTCTTCTACTTCTGTCTGATCCTCTTCATCTTCCCCTTCTACTTCTTCTTCATCTTTTGTTTTTTCTTCGTAAAGTTGTTCCATTGATTCACTTTCTTCTTCCTTTAATTCTCATCCACTTGTTTCATCAATTGTTACATTGATGCTTTCTACAAATTTGTTCAACCTCATATTTTAACATTTGTATGATTTCCTTGTACTTGAGTAACTAACAAGTACTACTTTGTCCACACGAGAGTCAAAATTTATCATTCTGCCATCTTCTCTTTTGATGTAGCATTTGCTTCCAAATACTTTGAAGTGCTTCACATTTGTTGGTCTTCCTTTCCATAGCTCGTAGGGAGTTTTGTCAATGTTGTTTCTGATCATTACTTTGTTTTGAATGTGAACCGTTGTATGCATTGCATGTGTCCAAAATATATCTATCAATTTGGAATCCATTAACATTGTTTGAGCCATTTCATGTACTATCATGTTCTTTATTTCAACAACTCCATTCTGTTGAGGTGTCCTAGCAACGAAGAATTGCCTTTTTATTCCATTCCTGCTGCAGTAGTCCATAAACTCCTTTGAAGTGAACTCTCCTCCATTATCAAATCTCAAACATTTTATTTTTGAATCCATTTCATTTTAAACCATTTCCTTTGAAGTTTTCAAAAGCTTATGACTTATTCTTGAGAAAGAAAACTACATTCATTCTTGTATAATCATCAACTAATAACATAAAGTATTTCTCACCTTTTAAACTCTTTGTTGTAGTTGGTCCAACTAGATTAGTATGCACAATTTCCAGTGGTCTTGTCATTGAATATTCTTTTTATTTAAACCTGGTCTTTGTTTGCTTTCCTTGTTGACAATGCCTACATAAAGTGTTGGTTGGTTTCGTTATCTGAGGCATTTCTCTAATTTCTTCCTTTTTGCTGACTTTGAAAAGGTTATCAAAGTGTATGCAACCCATTTTTCTGTGCCATAGTTAACTTTCATCATATTTTCCTAGACAACACTTTTCATTTCCAATTTCACTTAGTACATATATGTTGCCTGAAGTTCTCATAGTTGTTGAAATCAATTTTCCTTAACCTTGTTTTCTTATCTCACACTTTTGTGAATCGAACGTTACTTTATGACCTTGGTCACGCATTTGACTCACACTTAGAAGATTATGTTTCATATCTTCTACTAGTAGAACATTTCCTACCTTGGTATCTTGTTTCCAATTCTAACTGTGCCTTTTCCAATGATTTTAGTTGAATCATTATTTCTGGAGGAGACTGGTTCATCTCTTTCCTTTCTTAATGTAAGAAACTTGTATTTATCACATTTCATGTGTTTTGAACAACACTATCAACATACCAACTATGTTTCTTGTTCTTAGCTTGTAGAGTGAGTGTGCATTCTTCATTGTTATACTGATTATGCTTTCTTATCCATGTTATCTTCTGAGGTTCCTGTCTGTGATTGTTTTTGTTATGTTGTGGTTCTCTAGGAGGAACTATCATTATGCAATCTTTGGCCATGTGTCCAAAGTTGTTGCACTTATATCATTCCACTTCAGTGCTCAATGATTCAAACATTTTGTAACTTATTCTTTGTGTTTCACTAGGACTTCTTGGATAACCCCTTTGTGTATGACTTTCAAAGTTGTTTATGTTCATGTTGTTAGCTCTGCAATTCATAGCTTTATGTCCAAAATTATTACATGCATAACATAAACCAAAAAATACAGTTTGATACTTGGGAGTTGAAGATATTCTGAAAGGAGTTTCTCTTCTAAATCCTTCTTCTTCCTGAGGCCTATCTGTCGTTTGTTGATTCTGAAATATGAATCTTCTCAGTGGAGGAGTGTCCCTATAATCTTCCTTGTAGATATCTATATCCTCTTTGATTGTTTCTGCATAGATTTTTGGATATCTTTCTTGCTCTGTTGTTTTGGAGTTTGATCCATTTTATGTCTGATTGTATCCAAGTCTGGACTTGTCATGATGAGGTTTTTGACTGTTGATAATGTCATTCAAAACTTTTGAGTTGTTCTGCATATTTTTATTTTGAAGATCATTTCTTAATGTGACAATCTCTGCTTCCAAATTTCCAATGATCGTGTCTCTTTCTTCTAGTTGTTCTTTGAGTGTTTCTTCAATTATTTTATCTTCTTCTATTTGAACCTTCAAATTTGTGATCATTTGTTCTAGTTCCTAAGTGCCTTTTCTTGTCTAGTTCCTCTTGTAGCTTCTTTTTTTTCTACATACCTTAGAAAGCATCATCAAAAGAATTTATCCTCCCTTGAATTTTGGCCTTCTTTACTTCACCTTCCCTCTGAAATTTGGCTTAGATATCCTTTGGTTACCTCAGTCACCTATAGATATTCAATATGCTCAAGTGTGTTTAAAATTAGAGAGCCTTGCCTCTTATTTATACTTTCATGTAGCTTCCTCAAGGGGTTACCTTTTAACCATCTTAACCCACTTTCCTTATTTTAGGGTTAACCCACTTCTAACCACTTGTCCAATTAATAATTTCTCCATTAAATTTATTATTTAAATAATTTATTTTGTATTCACTTTGAATGATAGTACACTCATCACTTCACTTTATTATTTACCTTCTAAAATCTCTTAAACCACTTTGACTACTTTGACCTTTTGGGGCTTCTAGACGACTCATGAGGGTTATCCAACTTCACATGGCCATAACTCTCTAACCATGAGGAGTTATGTGGCATTCCACATACCACCAGAAATGGCATGACATGTACTATCCATATAGAATATTATTACCTGCAAATATATCAAAACTCATACCATTATCCATAAAACAAACTTGGGTCCATTACCCAAACCTTTGTTCTACCAGAATTTGCTACCGGACTTTCTTCAAGGGTTGACATCAATGACAACGAACCCAAATAATCAACACTAGCATATCCTTATTGATAGATATTACCTTATGTAGATTGGTGAGATGTCCCATGGGGTGTTGGAGGAGAATGAGAATGAGGTGGATTGACTCACTCATGAGTTGGTGAGCGCACAAGACTTATTGAAGAGCACAGAGATAGCCCTTCAAGAATTAGAGTCCAGAGTAGAGAAGCTCCTTGAGGAGACTAGTTGGGTATTCACTACATCCATCTCAATAGAGAGTCAGTCATATGCTTCAGTTATGTCACTAGAGGATGTTGGTGACATGGAGGGTTTGCAGGCATTTGCAAAGAGATATGACACAGAGGATTTTGATTACTCGAATGTTTTGCAGTATGGGGATCAGGAGCCACTTCTTTTGGAGATCCCATTGAAGGCTCAAGTCATGATCACTATTGAGACAGTTGAGAAGATACCGTGTTGATTAGCCAACAGGGAACTATATGCATCTAGGGATTGTGGGGACAGGTATATTACAGATGAGGGCACATCCATTTGGGACCCAGGTTCAGATGACACTAGTATAGTGATTGATACAGTGGCACATACATGATACAGAATGATATGCAGTGGTATACAATGTTATACAGAGGGGTACAGTGGTACACAGTGGGAGACACTGGATTTTAGGGGAGATTCATAATCTCACTTGATGGAGCATGGTTGGTCCAAAGGAGGAAGATCCATTTTTTTATGGTAGTACATGGACTCTAGAGGTCGTACTCTCAGCAACAGTAGTGTTTGTGATTATGGAGGGAGTATGGTTGACCATCCGTGTGAGGAGACACCTTTGGATGAACACGATGGTGTGGGAGTAGCGTGGAGCCTGGGTGACTATTTATATAGTCCATTATCACATTGGGATGAGTTCCATGGAGAGGTAAACTCCTCGAATATTGATCTTCGATTGGAATATCACTATGGTTGGGTCAATGAGAAGGATAATCACAGGACTATTATTAGGTATCCTTATGAGTTTTGGGTCATGCCCTTGAGATTGACCAACGCACCTTCCACTTAACCTATTTTCCTACATATGTAGAGATTTTGTTTATGTTATTTGATTCTTTCAATATATACAGTAGGACATGGGACGATTATTTGAGACAGTTGGATGAGACATGGAGAATTATAAACAAGACAGGGATTTCTTGTCTATAATTAGGGCATGTGGAAAGTGCACAGGATGACAGGAATAGATTGAGGGTTGACATTATCTACTACAGAGGTGATAAATATTCAGTCCTTGATGCCACATTTGAGGATACGATCATGAGTATGATGCATGATACCCCTTCAGTAAGACTTTCAGGGGACTTGTATGAGCCTGAAAAATTAGCATGCATGGATTTGATTCGTAGTATTTGGTGTCCATCAGTTGATTTCATATATATATATATATATATATATATATATATATATATATATATATTAGAGATGAGGCTCATCTGGATTCAGATAGTTATCAGTGTAGCACAACAGTAGTCAGCAATCCTTGGGAGTGGTAGACTTCAAATTTGGTGGTGGGATCTGGGAATTCATATGAGTGATAGATTTATTCAATTGTTGATGATGATGATCGATAGAGTTGTGACAATAATTGGTTTGCTTGATTTTTGGGATGACAGTAAAGGGGAAGTTGAGACTTACTACATATGGTAGGATATAACTTATTTTTCGATACCCAGGATTGAGGCTGGCAATGGTTTTGTAGGCTTAGACTTCACTGAGACAACTTTGCAAGGGATGATTCAGAATAGTGGTTTCAGACCCTTTAGTGATTTTAGCTTGAGGTTCCAAGAGAGGAGGATGCATATTGGGAACGTTGGTCCGACAATGATTATCAGAGTGGCACATCGTTAGCATGGTGGTTCCTTTCTAGGATTAATTTGGGACCATGGGATTACATTGTTTGACAATTTAGCTATTGTTAGAGATGAGAGAGTCGGTTTTTATTTTCATGAGTTTACTCCTGGAATTTCACGGGTTGACAGTTTGGCGACTGATACAAAGGAGAGAAGGTTCTAATTTCATAATTTTACTACTGAAGTGAATGGGATTGGTTTTCGGGAGGAGTAATTCTCTGAGGAGTTGACCAAGTTTTTCCAATATTTAATTGCTCTACTTATCGATAGTAACCAGAAGGTCACTCATGCTAGTACCTTGCAGGACATCACTTTGGGCAGAGGGTGCTTCACTTCTTCTAGATTGATTTGGGACCCAGGGATCACTCTCAATTTCAGTTTGGTGCAACTTGTTGATCGTATGGTTGAGGTGGAATTTCTTGAGGAAAAACAATCTCTAGGAAGGGAGGATTGTAATGTTCCCATTTTAGGATTCCCTTATTATGCAGTTAGAGTTACTTTAATAGGTTTGAGTCATCCAGGTCAGAGGGGTGAGACTAGGTCATCAGTGAGCCTGGGAGGTTTGGAGGAGTTTTATGGTGGCTAGCATAGTTTATTTATCATTATTTATCATTGGGATCATTTTCACATAGCTTGTTCTTGGTTCCATGGCATTCCAACGATTTTCGTAATTTTAGTTTATTATTGATCATATTTTATTTAATTATACTTAAGGTACTATTTGGAGTTTGTTTCTTGGAGAAATACCTATGTGTAATATCTTGTTAGAACAGGGGCTAAAATATCTATAGGATAGAATGATGAAAAGTGACTTTCAGTGGCTGGAGAAATCATAAAGGCAAATTAATCACTTTTTGGAGTAAAAAGGTTCATTAAATTAATAAAGTGATTTAATGAGAAAATATTAAAGAT
Source organism: Picea sitchensis (assembly GCA_010110895.2). NCBI lineage: Eukaryota > Viridiplantae > Streptophyta > Pinopsida > Pinales > Pinaceae > Picea > Picea sitchensis. Next base: position 3,271 of record SNQJ01S0174903.1, on the reverse strand, counting down.
GAATTAAAATTCACTTGAGAGGGAAAAAGGTGAAAAAGGGGTATAAAAGAGAGGTAGGGGCTCATGTTCTCTCATGATGTTGATGATCATTTTCACTTGCATCTTTGACCTCTATCAGCTTGAACGTTTTGAGGGTTTTGAGTAAACAAACCCTAGAGATCAACAAGGAGGCGAACGATTCCTCTGTTCCTGATCCAAGATTGGCCAAGGTGGTGAAATATTCCACCCTAGCCATTTTGTTTCAGTTTCAGATCCATTTCTTGCATTGTTGGTAAAGGAGGGCGCATATTTAGAGGGTTTTTGCAGAGAAAGGGAACATTTTCAAAGGGAAAGAGGTTCGATTTGGATTTAACGAGTTGGATCTGGTAGAGATCTTGTTACAGAAAAAATTTCCATCCCTGGGGATAGTCTTCTTGATATTATTAGCGGTTTTCATGTTTCATATTTGTTTATTTTCATAGTTGAGTGAATTTGCTGAAGGAGGGCGCATTTGTGATGAGAGATCTGGTGGTTTGGGGTCAGAGTTATCATCTACAATGAGGGAAACTTATCATAGGAGCTAGCCATAATCTCTCCTACAAATCAACGACTGTTTCATGAATATTTTACATCAAATTTATTGTGCATATTTTAGCATGGCGTAAGAAACAAGGAGAGTGCACTTCTTGGCATGGTACACTTGGGTTTTAGCATGATATTACATCCCAATTGAGAAGCTATCATTAGGATATCATAAAGGAGGATTATTTTCATTGTTTCCTTGCATTTGGATACATTACATCCCTTTAAAGTAGTTGTTATATTACTCATAAAAAATATGGAAATTACTATTGTTGGACAGTCATTTATAATAAATAAACAAGTAAGGATTGTGTGGAGGTATTTTTGCTTTTGTTGTGTATTACTTGTCATTTTCTCTTATGTTTTTTCTAGTCTATGTTCCAATTGAATTCCTGTTTTTTTAGAAAAATTAAACTCAAAAACATGGATGGAAATGCAAGCTACAACCCATGCATACAAACTATTTGACATAATGCCTCAATGAGACAAACCATCATATACATAACAACAAGCAAATAATATTAACAACAAACACTTTGGGGGTTATAAGGAGGTTGTAACTCATCCCATTGACCTTCTAAACACATCAATAATCCACCTTGAGAGTTGGTACAACAAGGGAGTTGATTTTCCAAAATCCTTTGAGCAAACACGCAAAGGATTTGACGAAAGTTCTCAACCAGTTAGATATTATTTTTATATCAGATTTGGTTGGGGATATTACATTATGTTTGGTAAATAATTGACAATGGAAGCAGTCTTTAGAGTGGACAATTCCCCTATTAAGGGTTACTTAGGATCTATCTAACCTTTAATTCCCAGGGCTCAACCATCTCCTTCAAAAAATGAGCCTTGAAAAGGGTTATTTATGTGAATAAACCTAACATCGTCCTCCTATAAGAGACAATGTTGTTGATTAATTGGGTTGGTTTTCATTGATGTCAACCTTGAAGAAATTATGGTAGCGAATTCTGGTAGAACAAAGGTTTAGGTAATGGACCCAAGTTTGTTTTATGTATAATGGTATGATTTTTGATATATTTGCAGGTAAGACTATTCTATATGGATAGTAAATGTAATTTCATTTCCGGTGGTATGTGGAACGTCACATAACTCCTCACGGTTTGAGAGTTATGGCCTTACGAAGTTGAAGGACCTTCATATGTTGGCTTGAAGCCCCAAAAGGTCAAAGAAGTCGAAGTTCTTGAAAAGAAGAAATTATTTAAATAATAAAGTGAAGTGACAAAGTCAAAGAGGATTGTTTAATTAATAAAGTGAAGTGACAAATTCAAAGATGATTATTTAAATAATAAATTGAAGTGAAAAAATCAAAGAGGATTATTTAAATAATAAAGTGAAGTGACAAAGTCAAGGAGGATTATTTAAATAATAAAGTAAATGGAGAACTTTCTAATTATGGAAAGTTGTTATAAGAAGGTTAACCCTAAAATGATTAAAATGGATTAAGTGGTCAAGTGGCTATTAGATACATGGACAAATGGAAAATTGGGCAAAGTTGGACATAGGCGACTATGTGGACAAAGTGGTTATGTGGAAAAAGTGGTCTAGAAGATGCTTCTAAGGAAGCTACTTGGAGAGAATAAATAAGAGGAAAGGCTCTCTCATTTTAAACACACTTGAGAATATTGAATATCTATAGGTGACTAAGCTAACCAAAGTATATATAAGCCGAATTTCAGAGGGAAGGTGAAGTAAAGAAGGTCGAAATTCAAGGGAGGATAAATCATTTTGATAATGCTTTCTAAGGTATGTTATTTACAGGTCATCTCACCATTTTCGCAATAACTTTTGTTCTAGAATGATTCAAACCGTGAAATTGGGAGGACATTGAGGAAACATATCCAAGTAGTTGTGGTACAAATTTTAGCTTATGGGTCGTTTTATTTTTGGAGTTACACTCCATGGAAAATAGGGTTTGTGGCTAGTCCTGAAACTAGTCTAAAACAGGTGTTTCAGGTAAAAACGTCATAACTGTTTCATAACATATTCAAATTCAGTAAAACAAAATGTGTTGGTTGGAGTACAGTCTTTAGTATTCTGTGTAAAAAATTTAGATCCATACAACAAATATTTTGTGTGGGGCACGCTCTACAAGTTCGCTCTCTATAGTAATCCAGAATTCAACAAGGTATGCCATTTTTTATATAACTCATTTTCTGAGAGGTTCCAAGTAGTGACACCTGGAGGAATTGTATAAAACACACTAAAGAACATTGTGTACTATTTTCATATATTTATTCATTACATGTACATAGTTATGATTATTTCAAGTTAGGGTTGTTGACTAATCTAAAACTAGTCATGTGAGACTAAAGTAAAGTTTGATGAAAATGCTAGTCTCTTGTTGTTAAAGTTAAGGAATTTTTTAAGGTTGAGGTAAAAGTTGGTGCATGGTTGATGCATTTGTTTATGGTACAAGTTGATTATAGGTTGTTTGGTACATGTTGGTGCATGGTTGATGCACTTTTTATGGTACAGGATGATTACAGGTTGAGGTATAGGTTGGTGCATGGTTGATGCACTTGTTTATGGTACGTGTTGATTATAGGTTGAGGTACAGGTTGATGCATGGTTGATACATGGTTCAGGTTATTGGTATAGGTTGTTTGGTGCAGGTTTATTGGTACAGGTTTATAGTAGTATATCTCACAGTGATAATGTGACAGTGATTCCATCATTCTACTTATAC
>SNQJ01S0174902.1:8950-20173 GCA_010110895.2 Picea sitchensis | reverse complement strand
ATTGACCTTTATTACATCCGAATACATTGATCTACCTATGTGCGGGTTAGGACCTTAACAATGGGGAACTCAACAACTAAAAACTATGATGTAAGAGAAGTTCTCTTTGATATACTAGTCTAACACTTTATCCAGGTTGGCCACAACTGTGTCTGAAATTCTAGGAGTGGGTGACCAAAAATAGCAATGTGCATCAACATCGCTACCCAATTACAGATTTCCTAAAATTAATATTTTTCCTTGTCTTCCTAGTTTGAATGATAAATATGAATTGGTTCTACCTTATCTAGAATTCAGATCCATCCCACCAGCAGGAAAGGCGACATGAAACAGATGGCATCCATAATATAAGCTGAAATGAAAAACAAAGTTGATTTCCCCTTGGCTTTCTTTGCTTGGTATTCTGTAATTTCACTAGCCAGACTATCCGACAATATCTTGGCCCAGTCGAAATAACAACCTTCCACCATTATGTGTATAATGGGAACCCATGGTATAAAGAAATGGATTGTGTTCTCTTTTCCATAAATTCTGCACATCATCATGGCTATATACATGAACTGTGGTTGCAATGATGAGATTAAGTATATGTCGTGAGCATCATCTCTTAACTTTTCGGGGCATGAGCACCAATCCTTAATCATATCCAAAAGATTTTTTCCATATTGATCACACTCCTTCTTGCTAAAATTCTCTAGAAAACTGGTATTGTAAATGAAGTTTGATGTTGAAGACAACTTATACATCACCTGTATGTGTTCCAGGCTAAATGACCCAACAACTACCTTCTAAGAATTGAAAATATTTCTAGTTGGGATATCCACATGATCTAGTGCCCATTTAATCATGTCATTGTAGGGTAAAAGACTCGGCCTTGTTTCTACCTCATGCATCTCTTCCTAAGAAATAGTCTTGTATTTGATAGACAAGTCTTCCTTTTCATTATCGCTTGAGTCAATAGGGAAATTTAATAGTTCATACTGTAGGATGTTGAATACATTCGTCCAGGTTTTAATTGTGTTTATACTTTTGGGTGAGGTATCAAAGATAACCTTTGAACTCTAGCCTTAACTCTCACTAGTCTCTTTAGCTGTGTTTCATGGTGGTATGGTAGCAGTCCTAAAAAACAAACCTACTATTTGTCATAGAAAATGCACAAGGATGAGTATCTCGTTAAGAAAGCTCTATGAAAATGAAAATGTAATTTAGAAAATGAAAAATCTTCTTTGCCTTAAGCGTATCAATCTACGTAGACCTTTTGTGAAAACGTGTTTAATTTCTTTATTAAAAATATTTGGGTGATAAAGCAAGATCTTATTTGAAATCATTTCCCTAAATCAACTATTAATGTCATTAATGGTCGATATTTCATGATCTGGGAAAAGCATAGAGATCATTTGAATTTACCCGTATGTAAAACCAACGTAAACTTTACAGGAGATAAGACTATTTAAGGTGTTAATAAATCAAGTTTTATTCTATTAATTAATCATGTTTAACCTTAATCCATTTCGAGGTTTGGAGTCCCAGGCGATCTTATTTCATTTCAAGTTATGATCCCTGAATCGTGAGATCCTGATTTGATCAATTAATATTAATCGAGTTTAACCTGTTAATTAATCGTGATTAATTAAGGGTTCCACAACTTCGGGTATCGGGATTTCAAGTTTTCGTTCAAGACAGGATTCCCAAAATGCGAAATTGCGATATGATTTAATTATCGTTATTCATTATTAATCATTTAATTAACTTGGTTTAATTTAAGCTAGTTTCGCAATTTCATATATCGAGACTTTGGTGATCGCTCGAGGCATGGATTCATGAATCGCGAAGTCGCGATGTGATTAACTTGTATTAATTGTTTTTAATGCTTTAATTATCATGGCTTAAAACTTATCTCAGTTTCGTGATTTCGCATGTCGGGACAATGAGATTCATTACATGTTGGACTCTTAGGTCTACGAAACCCGAGACCCGACATTTTGAAGATTGTACTTAGTTATTTGACCTTTCAACTAGTGGGTGGCTCCATAAATTTTAAGCATTTAGGATCACTTTATTAAATGGAAGACGCCATCAATGGTGATATCCAAGTGCGTGTTTGTCTTTATTTAAACAAGAATTAAACTTATTTAAGTCTAAAGTTTAGAAAAAAATATATGTTTCAACATAGGCTCCATCTAGGGATCTTGTCTCTATGCGGGATGAGAAGAACAATAGACCAAGTGCCTTTATTAGGTAAATGGATTCATTATTACATTTTTGTGAAACAAATTCTGAAAGAGGGCACACAGAAAAACTTAAGATTTCATCCGTATCTCTGAAAACTTTCAAAACTTAATCATTTACTGCTCTTGAGTTTAGGCTTATCAATGGATTCCTTTTCTTAAAACTAAATTCATATTTGCTTAAGATAATCAAAACAACCTTAATCATTCTAGCGGGCTCTGCTCAATTTTGTTCTCATCAAGGTAAAGTAATTTCAATGTTTTTAGATAGGGAGTCCTGTGTTATCTTAGAATGTAGATCTAGTCGAAAAGAGAACCAGTTACCAGAGTACATTATAACTCATGTATAACGGCCTTGCAGATATCGTAGACATTGCTTCACTACCAGCGAGCCTGTTCAGTACCCCAATGAAGTTATCTAATTTCCCATATTGAATTTCCTTTCACCACTTAAATTGGTAATTTTGCATTCAAATGCTAAGATGAGGGAAATCATTTGTCGAATTTCCTTTCTTCATCTCTTTTGGATCAGATGGGGGAAATCATTTTATGAATTTCCTTTCACCATCTGCCTTATATTTTTAAAACATGAAGTGGGGGAAATCAATATGTATACAATATACCGGGGATGATATCTGTTTATAATTTAGAAATAGAGGTCTCTCAACTCACTTTGATTACTTTGGACTAATCCTCCTCTGACCTTCAAAACCTCTTTTCCTACAGGGAATATCTCATGGGGAGATTTTAGTTTCCAGGGACTTTCCTTGAGCGAAACTGATCAGTTTAAACCTGTTAGAAGGGCTAAGAGAGTCAGGATTAGCCTAGACATAATTTTCATTCAGTTAAAATTAGAGGAATCATAAGAATTTTTTACCTATTATCGTTTTTGAAAATTTGTTTATGAGTTTTCAAAGTTAAGGTGAGACCCTTTTTTCCTCTGTGAAGACCATTGGATGATATCAAGAATCACATGAAAATACAATTTTGAAAATGAGCGGGGGAAAATAAAGAAGGTTTCAGATGTTTTGTTGCAAGCACGATTGATTTTATACAAACTTTTCACTCGGTTCTTGAAACTTTTTCTTTAAGGTCTTCTTATTGCTTGTTTTTTATTTAAAGTTTTATTTCATTTTTTATTTTGTCCAGAGGAAACTCTTGGTAACTTAAAACGTAATTTTCATTCCTCTTGTTATAGATTAGGTGAGAATACCTATACATATGAAACCTATGTCATATTAAATGATACTTCTTTGGAAATTTAAACTGGGAGAAGTTCATACCTTACATTCTTTCTTATATTTTCACCCAAGTAAACTATTTATTTGTCACCTATGTCAAGCAAGAGCCAATGTTATGATACATGAAGGTCAGTTTCTAATGTCTCTGATCTCTCAGATTTTTATTTTTTTGTATCCTTTATGACAATAACATGAATAATTTCAGGAATTTACATGTAACAGAACCCTATGTGTCACTTATCTTTATATTTTTGTTTTTATGAAATCAACTAACATGGTTTTATTTACAGTGAAAGTAAAAACTTACCGAAAAAGTGAAAAACTTTGGATCAAATCAAAGAAAACAAAATGGTATGTAAAGTGAGAGTTTGGAAACCGATCATTGCATAAAATGCTTCAGGTAACACTCGTTGATAGGGGCATTGAGGATTTTACCATCTAGATTTTCTAACAAAAATGAATTCTTCCCTTCAGAAGTTATGACTTTGAAAGGTCCACACCATATATGGTTGATTTTTTTGTGCTTTCTTGAGTCTTCCTTTCTATCATCCCACCTTAAAACCAGGTCACCAGGGAGGAATTCCCTATATTTAGCTTTCTGGTCAAACAAGGCTTTCATGTTATCCTGATACTTCTGAAGTTTTTCATCTACTTCAGCCCTATTTTGTTGGATTTCAATCAGTTGATTTATTCTTTTGGTGACATGATTTGGCTCTTCCTTTTCATATTTCTAGAGTTTCATTACAGGTAGATATAGGTTAATGGGTAGTACCACGTCAGTCTCATACACCATTTGAAAAGGGGATGTCCCAATCGATTTCTTGGTGCTTATCTGATTCACCCACAAAGCATATTTCAAATGCACATGCCAAGCTTTATTATTTTCGTTCAACACTTTATTAATTATGGTGATCAAGATTTTATTTGATGATTCAACTAATCCATTGCCTTGAAGATAGTACATTGTGGAATGGCCCAGTACAATATTGTAATTTTGGCAAAAAATGACCATCTCCATAGATTTAAATGCCTAGGCATTATCTGTAACTATCTTTCGAGGGCAGCCAAATCTGGATAAAATATTTTCCTCCAAAAATTTTATCACTACCGAATTTGTAGCATTTCTGGTCAGAATGGCCTCTACCCATTTGGTGAAATAATCTGTAGTGGTCAAGATCCACTTGTGTTACGCGCTAGAGTGTGGATTGATTTCACCGATAAAATCTAGGCCCCATTTTTGAAATGGGGCTTATGTTTTGACTAGGACCAAAGGTAATGTGGGAAGGTTTCTGCTTGCCAAAAAACATTTGGCAGGGATTACAGGCCCTAACTTTGGCATTCACATCAACAAATAACCTAGGACAATAATATCCTACTCTCAGGATTTTATAGGTCGTTTCTCTCCATGTGTGATGACCTCCATACACTCCTTCGTGAAATTCATTTAGAACTCTCTCCTTTTCAGATTCTACCAAACATCTTAGTAAAACTCCTAGAGGATCCTTCCAATATAATTGGCTATCCATAATACAATATTTTACCGCATGAAACTTTAACATTCTAGCTTTAGAAGGGGTTATATCTACCGGCCACTGTAGATTCATAAGGTAAGAGACTATATCTTTATACCAGGCTGAAGAAGAGAACTTCTCCTCGATTTGAGTTGTGGGTATTTGATCGTCGAATTCGTCTATGTCCAGAAATCATTCGCACTCTTGTAGGTTGTTTATTCTGAGTGCTCTGAAATTAGATTTGTCTAGTAACTTATCCAAACCCTATCCTTTGACGAGTTTTGTTGGTTTCACCAACATATCAACTTCTTTAATTTTAGCAAGCTATCGTCCCCTCCTTCCATGACTATCGGGTTGAACTAGTATATCTTTAATAGAATTGGTGGGTACATATGAAATTATTTTAGAATGTAGTACATAGGTCCTAAAAGCCTTTAGGGCCTTCACCATTGCATAGGCATGCTTTTCTATTATATTGTATCTCAACTCTGTGTCTCTAAGGCTTTTACTGAAGAATTCTATTGGTTGTTTGAACACTTCTTCGTTCTTCTGTAGGAGTACTGCAGCGATTATGTGTTCAAATGCGAATGGGAAAAATAGGAATTCTTTTAGATAATATGGTCTTGCGAGCACTGGTGCTTCACCTATGACCTTCTTGATGTGATCAAATGATTCTTTGGCTTTGGTTGTCCATTTAAACTCGTTTTCCTTCTTAAGAATATCTGTAATCAATTTCATGATTTCAACGAAGTTTGGGATAAATCTTCTTAAAAAATTATTTTTTCCTATAAATGACTGAATATGTTTTCTATTTCTAGGAATATTGATAGTATCTATAGCTTCAATCCTTTTCAGGTTGATTTTAATTCCATCCTGAGATACTATATGTCCCAAGAGTTTACCTTCCTGCATTGCAAAGTGAGATTTCTTGGGGTTTAAAGACAAACCAAATTTGTGACATTTCTCAAATGTTTGTTTGAGGTGTACCAAGTGTTCTGCATCAGATTTAGAAAATACAGTTAGATCATCAAGATAAATGACAACGAACTTATCTCTTTCACCGATAAAGGTGATTTCCATAGCTCATTGGAAAGTGGCACCTGCGTTCATCAAACCAAATGGCATTTTGTCATACATAAAGGTACCCCATGGGGTGGTGAACACAATTTTTTCTTTATCATCCTCGTGGACTACAATTTGATTATAGCCCGAAAATCCATCAATCATTGACATTCTATTTTCCCCGACCACTTTTTCCAATACATGATCCATTTTAGGTAATGGATAATTATCTTTGAGGGATGATCTGCTTAAATTTCTGAAATCTACGCACAGCCTAATTTTGTCATTCTTCTTTCTTACGGATACTATATTGGCTACCCACTCGGAGTATCTGAGTGGAACAATGATTTTAGCATCCAGGAGCTTTTTTACCTCCTTTTCTATTACACGGAGGAGTATGGGATTTATCTGTCTGAGCTTTTGCTGGAATGGTTTAACACCCTTCTTCAAAGGAATTTTGTGTTCAATTACGATGGTATCATAAGTTCTAATTTCATCATAGGACCAGGAAAAAATGTCCTTGTATTGCTTGAGAAGTGCGACATATTTTCTTTTTACTTCAGGAGGAAGGTATTTAGATATTTTTACCAGCTTGGGAGTTTCCTTGGTGCCTATATCATAGTCTTCAACCTCTTCAGGTTGAGGCTGTAAGGTAGACTTTAAGGGAATATCATCACGATCAAATAATATCTCCAAAGGAATCAAACCATTAGGGATCTTATTATTTTTTAGTACAATCATGCGGTGATTTTCTATCTTATCTCAAAACTCCTGAGGATCTTCACCTTCCTGCATAATCCAAGCAGGATCATTCTTATTTTCCTGGTCAATATGGGTCTCAGTAAATTCGTCCACCATTTCTAAGAATTGTCTTATTTTCTCATCATCTTTGAATACCTTCTAGTGTTGTATATTGTTTGGTATTGATGGTTTGTCCCTCATTTCTATATGATACTTTAGTTTGAGGACAATAGGAGGAACAAACGTTGTAGCATCTTTGGCCAAGGAATTCGCCTATTGACTTTCAACTCTGGGGATATGATGGATGTTAAACGATGAGAAAAAATTATCGATTAGATCCCAGGAACAATTTTTGTAGGATCTCAACCTTGGGTGTTTGGCCTAGTACTATTTCTTTATCTGTTTTATGATCAATTATGCATCACCATAAGCTATCAGGTTTTCAATTTTCAGCTTCCTGGCAGCTTCTAATCCCAAGACCAGGGCTTCATATTCACATACATTATTTGTGTAATCGATATCCCACTCTAATCCATAAGAGAAAGGAATAATAAAGTCATCCCCAGGTTCCACAAATAGCACTCCAACTCCTTCTCCTTCACATGATGAAGCACCATCGAAATACATTTTCCAAACTCTAGTCTTATTTACATTTTCATTTGTTTTTTGTATTTTTTCTTTTTCTGTATAATTTTCTTCTGTACATTCTTTTAAATCATCACTGATCGATAGTATACAATTTCCTAAATCCTGATCTACGACATACATAGGGTAATTATTCGGATTCAATGGATTACTTACTATATATACCAACCTCGTTTCTCTATACAGGTAGGTGAATTGTCCGCCGCAGATTGGGATTGTAGCATATGTCATGTCAAGTTAAAGGTATCCTCCAAGCTTAGGTCCCTAAGACCTGAACAACATCATACCATACTTCGGAGGGATATCAACAACAACCACATCCGTCAGAATACTTTTTACAGGAATTTGTGCAAGATTAACCACTAAATCCTTAATCATACCCAAACATTTAACTTTTCTCGAATCAAAAGAATAAAGATCTTTGTATGGTTTGGTAATTTCGAGACCAAGTCTATCCATAATATCTTTGGGCATCACATTGTGGGAGGCTCCAAAATCCAACATACAATTATGGAGCAGATGATCATGCACAATTAGTGTAATGTAGAAAGGAGCAACAAAATCCCCGATACCTTCAAAACACAGACCAAACACTATATTTGGTTTATCATATTCTAAATTTATAGCATTGTCTTGACTTTCAATATCTGGAAAATTTATCAATTTGGCAATTTGTTTTCTGTATGTAGGGTTTTTTTCCAATTCAACCAGAGGTTCAGGAATCTTGATCTTATTAATCTCATTTTCCAGACTGAAATTTCCTGTTGTTTTGTTAGTTTCTCTGGTTGGGATCTCTATCTCCCTTCTTTCTGATTTATTGCTATGTGCCTCTTTTGTTTCAGTTGTCCTTGCTTCCGCAGTTTGTGTTTCAGTTGTTTTTGTTTTGACAGTCTATGACTCAACTGCTTTTGTTTTGACAGTCTATGATTCAGCTACTTTGACTTCGATAGTCTGCGTTTTAGCCATAAGAACTTCCATTGTTCTTGTATTAGAAGCTGGTGTTTATGATGTTTTTGTCTTGGAAGACTGTGTGTCAGCGGCCTTTGTTTTAACGGTCTGTCTTTCAACATATTTGGTAGCTGCCTCGTCCACTTCCCCTCTTAAAAATATTTTCTTCAGTTGGGAAGTTGTTATATTTCTATTTATAGGCCTCAAATTATACTTTTGTTGGAGCTCAGCCATTATATTATCAGTGATTCCATGATAAGCATAATCTTATGTGATATTTACACTATCATCATTATTATATTGTTATTTTGTGTTTAAATACCTTTCATTATCTTGTCTCATGAGATGAGGTTCTTGGCAGGCATCACCAAGATTATTCATATATTATTCTAACTCCTCAAACTATTGTATGTCATCTCCTCCAATAAAAGTTTTTATTTTAAAGGGAGTCAGAATCTTTTGATCTTCATTTTTAATTGGTATTTGTTGTATTTGGGAGTTAGGGTTTCTCCTGAAATCTTTTCTAGCAAACTGATCTGCTTTAGATCGATCCAATTGCATCTTCAAAATTTTGTTTGATAATTCTTTAATTATTTTTTCCATATCATCCATCTTATCTTCCAAGGACCTCCTAGATCCAGAGGGTCCTACTTGTTCTCTAAATCGTCTAGTCTCTTTATTTCCCATTTTGATTTTAGTTTTTAACTTTCCCGATTCCATCATATTTGACTCAATCTCTACAACATCATCTTGCATTCTAGTGAGATCAAAATCTCTCCTTTCTCTCAATAATAGAACAAAATAGGGCTCAAAAGCCCCAACAAAAGTTACTTTTTCTGCAGGTTGGTAAGGTTTAACCTCGATTCAGATATTGTTATATAATTTATTAAATATTTTTGTGAATTCAAGAATTGTTTCTGAATTTTTCTTTCTTAAAGATCCAAATTCAGTTAAATAATAAAGGTGATCTTTTCTTTCTTCCCATTACCTAAGAAAGGCACTTTCTAACTCGTCATATGATCCTATTGAACTTGTTGGCAATCTTTGGAAAGAGGTTATCACCTGTCCTTCGAAATTTGAGACTAGGAGTCTTGAATAGATGTCTTCATACTCGAGGCTGAGGATATCGTCAAATTGATAAAAGAAATTTATATGTTCAGTAGCAGTTAGGTCTCCTTCTCCTGTAAATTTTGGCAGATTTTTCATATAGTTTTCGGGTAAGTCGTGGAGTGGAACTGGGAGGACCAAAGGAGAATATCTAGTAGCTACTTTAGCGAAGATCCTAGGAGGTGGGGGAGGCCCTTGAACACATCCTCCTCCTCTGCCACCACCATGTCCTCGTCCACCTACGCCACCTCCTGCACCACCTCCAACAACATCTCCTCTAGCAGCAACCATTGGTAATCTAGGGGATAAAACTTGGAGATTGTAGAGGGGGTTTTCAAAGATGTGTAATGACCTTTCGGTTACTTCGGGATGACCTGAAAGAGGTTCCAGAAACTGACTATCAGGAGACAAAAAAACTGAAACGTGGGGAAACGAGAGACGAGGACTAGGTTCTTCAGACTTGCAGGATATATAAACAAGAGAACTAGAGGGAGTTGAATCAGAGTGTAAGATATATTCTTCAATACTTCTGGAAGTTGGACTCTTTTCTTTGGGAATGGATAGAATATCAATAGAATCAGGTATCGATATGAGCCCTTTACCTTTATTAGAAAAAGTGGTAGTTGAATCGATTTCGACATTTATCTCGGATAAAACCAATTTGGGGTTTATGATTTCAGCTTCAATTCTATCAGCCGACGTTTCTCTGAAAAGGATTTGGGTGGAAAATTCTTGCAGATTTAATGGTTCAAGTGGAATCTTAGCATTATACTGTGTGATTTTAGGTTGGTAAACTTTACTTGTGGACGCACTGGTTTGCTTAAGGTATCCCCTTGGTTTTAAAAATTTTTTAGGGTCAGAAATAGGCGTGGTCTTCCTATCATCATGATTTTTTCTGGTATTCCTTTGACCAAATGTGAGTTTATTAAATGTGGAGTCACCAAGTGAAAAAAAAAAAAAATCCTTATAATGTATTCAATCTTTGTTCACTATCAAAGAGAGAAAATGAGCAATGTCATTCTCCCAGGGAAAAATCACTTTGTTTCTTCGTCCCTGCCAACGGCGGCAAAAAGATGTTGTTACTGAGTTTGTACTTAGGGCTCAAAGCACAATGTCAAGCATTAGGAAATAAGGAAAGTGTAAAAGTTTTCTTTTTCTATCTCAGTTAGGTGAGAATAATTCCTTAAATTGAATTAATAGTATAACAGCTCAGAGGCCATTTTTCGTGTTTGGGTTAAAATTGAAAATGTTGGATGTAATGAGAGAAAAAAATTGTTGTTGGGAAATAATACCCTACGGACTAACAAGCTAGGGCTGAACTTGTATGCAGATCATGACCTTAAAGAAATCACTTTTAACCTATCACCCCAAAACTCAAACCCCTTTTTCACACACAAGCATGGAAAAGACCTACTAACCTTTTTACTGATATTTGGTGTAGATCCTTCGTTGCGCTTTGCCCACTTTCTGGCGCTGCTCCTTCCAAAGACAATCCTGCAATCAAGACAAAACACTATGCATGCATGCTATTTTTCTACTTGAGGGTTAGAGATTAAGCATAAATCAAATAAAACATATATAACTCATGCATTGGGATGGGAAAAGTATTCTTTTATTAATCTCAAGATGAATCAACTTACAATAATGATAGAGACCGGCCACCGTTCCTCGATCCTGATCCTGGGCTCCTCCTCTTCTTTGTCCTCCAACTGCTTTGCTTTAATTCTCCTTAAGCTTGAG
>SNQJ01S0174901.1:13519-33627 GCA_010110895.2 Picea sitchensis | reverse complement strand
AATCAAAGATAAGGAAGTAAAACCTGAAGTAAGCAACACTGTACTTCTCATGAGTGGGAAGGAACTTCTTACAGAGGTTAAGAAGAAGGAAGAACCACAATTTGTTGTGGTCAGGAAACCGAAGATTGTTTTGACCAACACAACAATGGATGATTTACCAGAAGAGATTCAGGAACTACTAGAAGAGTTCGCTAACATAGTAGTGGACAAGCTACCTCATTTGTTTCCACCGATCAAAAGTGAGAGTCATCATATTGATCTCATACCAGGAGATAGTTTGCCAAACAAAACCACGTACAGATTGACGCCGCAAGAGAATGAAGAGGTCAAAAGACAAGTCCAGGATTTATTAGACAAAGGTTTGGTCAAAGAAAGCTTGAGTCTATGTGTTGTTCCGACAGTACTCAGTTCGAAGAAAGATGGAGGCTGGAGGATGTGTACTGACTCGAGGGAAATTAATAAGATAACCATCAGGTACAAATTCCCATTTCCAAGGATGGATGATCCGATGGATTTCTTGAGTGGAGAAAAATTATTTTCAAAGATTGATTTGAAAAGCGGTTATCATCAAATCCACATGAGAGAAGGTGACGAATGGAAGACAACATTCAAAACCAACGAAGGGTTGTATGAATGGCTTGTTATGCCATTTGTCTTAAAAAATGTGCCAAGTAGCTTCATGAGGTTGATGAATGAAGTCCTAAGGGAGTACATCGGAAAATTTGTCATTGTGTATTTAGATGACATATTGATTTACAGTAAAACAGTGGCAGAGCATCTGAAGCATTTGGCTACAGTGATGCAGAGGCTATAATAGGAGAAGTTGCTGATAAACATGAAGAAATCCTCATTCATGAAGATGGAGCTCATTTATCTGGGGTTTGTTATTTCTACAGATGAGTTGAGGATGGATCCAGATAAGGTGGAGGTAATCAAGAATTGGCCATCACCGAAGAATATCTTTGAGGTGAGAAGTTTTCACGGATTGGCTAGTTTCTACTGAAAATTCATCAGGAATTTCAGTGGAATTAGTGCATCGATGATGGATACAGTGAAGAAAAGACATAATTCTTTTCACTGGACAAAATAATCTGAGAAGAGTTTTAATCTGTTGAAGAGGAAGATCACGGAACGACCAATTTTGGTGGTGCCGGATTTCCAAAAGACCTTTCAGGTGAAATGCGATGCAAGTGGATTTGCAATAGGGGCAGTATTGAGTCAAGCTGACAGGTCGATAGCATACGCCATCGAGAATCTAAATGAAGCGAAAGTGAAATACTCCACTTATGACAAGGAGTTTTATGCTACCATTAAGGCATTGAAAAAATGGAGACATTACTTAATCCCGAAGGAATTTGTCTTATACAGTGACAATCATGCACTGCAGTTTGTGACTCAACAGGAAAAGTTGAATCAGAGACATGTTAAATGGGTTGAATATATGTAAAATTTCACTTTTGTGATTAAACATATTTCTGGTACTACTAACAAAGTTGTTGATGCTTTGAGGAGGAAGTGTTTTCTATTACAGGAGTTCAGAGTCAAAACATTGGGTTTTGTTGATCTCAGGGACATGTACAGGGATGATCCAGATTTTAAGGAGGCTTATGAAGCAGCTGAGAATCCAATTCTCAGAGATAGAAGTCGATGGGCATAATACATGATCCAGGAAGGGTTACTATTTAAAGGTAATCAACTATGTATTCCAAAATTCTCCATGAGGGATAATTGGTTGAAGGAGAAACATAGTGGAGGATTGGTCGGGCATTTTTGTCACGACAAGACGTTCGCAAAGTTGAATGATTCATATTTTTGGCCGAGAATGTGAGAAGACATCAAGAGATTTGTGGACAAATGCAGAATTTTCCAGCATTCAAAAGGAAGGAGACAGAATGCAGGGTTTTATCAACCATTGCCCATACCTGAGAAGCCATGGGATGCAATCAACATGGATTTCATATTGGGGTTGTCAAGAACACAAAGAGGATTTGACTCAATCTTTGTGGTGGTGGATATATTTTCCAAGATGGCACACTTTATTCCATGTCATAAAACCAGTGACGCAACTCACATTGTGAATCTATTTTTCAAAGAAGTCATTCGACTTCACGGATTACCAAGGAGCATAGTTTCGAATTGAGACACTAAGTTCGTGGGACACTTCTGGAGGACGTTATGGAAGAATATGGGAACTAACTTATGGTTCAGTTCAGCTTATCATCCTCATAAGGATGGACAGACAGAAGTGATGAACAAAAGTCTGGGAGACTTGTTGAGAATCCTGGTGATAGAACACCATAGCCAGTGGGACAACGTATTACCACAAGTGGAATTTGCTTATAATGAATCAGTTAACAGAAGAACAGGGAAGAGTCCATTTCAAATTATCTATGGAATGTAGAAAAGAGGAATTTCTGAGCTAAGAGATTAAGAAAAGATTTCGATTAGGAGCGCTAGAGCAGAAGATTTCGCAGAGGCGATGAAGGAACTTCACAGCCAGGTGAAGAAGCGATTGCAGAATTTGAGCCAGGAATATAAGTGCAGAGCAGATCAACACAGGAGAACACTTCAATTTGAGGTTTATGACTTGGTTCCGGCACATTTGAGAAAGGAAAGGTTCCCAAGAGGAACATATAATAAATTGAAGATGAAGAAAATCGGACCATGTAAGGTCTTGAAGAAATTTGGGGCAAATGCTTATGAGATTGAATTACCCGATGGGATCGGAATTTCTCCGATATTCAATATCTCATATTTGTACCCATATAAAGCTGAGGAAGAAGGGACATAAAATGAACAACCAGAGGTCCAATGGACAAAATAGATGCCAGTTGTAGAGAAGTCGCAGATGGAGCACATACTGGACAGAAGAGTGAACGAAAAGACCAGGTGAAAGCAATACTTTGAATATTTGGTCAAGTGGAAAGGCCATCCAGTTGAAGATTTCATCTAGGAGAACAAAGAAGAAATCCAAAGGCATGGAAAGACCATGCGCGAGCTCATGGACAGGATCCCATGAAAATTTTCAAGCGAGGGAGTATGATGCAGGAGCATCTCAAGCGAGCTAGCGCGGAAGCAAAGGACAGCTGGACAAGCGCCCAACGTAAATTTTGAAATTGTCTTGAAGTTAATGCGCCAATATTAAATGAGATAATTAAGAAGGAGAACACTTGTAAAATGTAAACGGACCTTGAGCGATCCGGTCTCGTCCTTAGTAGGTAGAAGGCATTTATAGTAGTTAATGCAAGTAGATATAATTGAATGTTAGATTAGACAGTTTTAGAGATCAAGAGGGAAATAGGATATAGACACCCTCATTGTGTATTGTAACATTAGCATGAGAGTGTGAAGAGAAGCATGAGATTATGCCAATAGAGAGCATAGAAGAGAAGCGGAGAGCTGTAGTGAGAATTCCATGTACAAAAGTTCTGGATTAATACAAAAAGGTTTCTGATTCAGACTCATGTTGTTCAAATCTTCTCTGTGTATGCATATTTGAATGTTATGCTCATGGTTATTTTACTATTTCTACTGTACATTTGCTTTTATGCTATGTATGAATGATTTCTTATGGAATGTCTAAAATATGAGAGAGAGAGAGAGTAAGGGAAATGAGTTTCAATTGCTTCTCTATCTGAGCAAGAGTTCCTACAAGGAGTGAAGTTGAATTGTCCGCAAGGAGTGCATTGACAAAGGGGTCAGAGGTTAGTCTCTGAAAGCTCAGATTAGATATCTTTTGTTCTCATTTCCACAGAAGTGCAGTCAAGCACAGGAGCTGTGCAAGGAGTGTGCAGGCCGAGTAAAGTTTCGGAGTTACGAATCTGAGCAAAGCATTGAAAGACTATTGTTGCAGGTGTGCACATAGTCGAAAAGAGTTCAACACTGGGAAGTGTTTGAAGGTTTCCACAAGGAGTGCATGCAGGAGGTTTTCTGAAAGAATTGAAGCCGTGAGAAAGTTCAGAAGGATTGGAATCTTCGAAGGAGTCGAAGGAAGGAAAGAGGCCAAGTGTCTTGAAGAATTGAAGGAAGGCGTAGCGACGTCAGACCTCACAGAGGAGTAGGGGAGTTACCGCAAGTATTCCTAAAGGTTCTAAGTTAAGGAGAAGTAGAGTCGTATATCCAAGCCTCGGGAGCTGTTGGATTCACCCATGAACTTCTATTTCGGGTTTTCGCAAGTGGAAGTCCTAAAATATTTGCAACAAGAATCGTGAAATCACAAAACGCGAAGTCCCGAAAGGCCAAAAGGATTTTGTGGGCCATAGAATCGGGGGGTGGACAGGTGGCACCTATCGACACATAAGTCAAATTCCATTGAACATTTCGGGGTTTCGTGGGGTAAAGACCCGAATTCTTGGCATTAGGATTCGCGATATCGTGAAGTCTGAAGTCCCGACGGAGGGAAGGCCATTGAAAAGTCAAAGATTGCGAGTGTATCATAGATTCGGTAAATTGGGTTTCGGGAACCGAGGGAACAAGTTGCTTGACATCGCGACCGCCGAAATCGCGATAAGGAGAAATCCAAAACAGTGAAGGAATGGGTCAACGTTGACTGTTTTCGAGTTTTCGGAGGTTGAGAGATAAGGCGCTTGACCACCGTATTCGTGGAAGTGCAAAGCCCGATCTCCCGAAGTACAAGGGGGAATTTCTCAGAGTTAATTGTGGGTGCAGATTTCCCGAAAGGGAAATAGAGGAGCCATTTTCGAGAGCTCTTCGGGCCAGTGTAGGGGAAAGATCCTATGCACGTGACCTTATTACATGCGGGTTGAGGAAGGATGCATCATGTTCCAACCAATCCATCCCGATAATCATATCGTAATATCCTAGTGGTAGGATATTCAGATTTGTTCTTATATTTCGACCTTCTAAGATGAACTCAAAATATGAAACAAAGTCAACTACTTTCCTTTTAGTACCAGTCATTAATTGTACAAGCCATGATTTTGCGTGCTTCAGTTTCTTCAGTTTGTTTGACTCTACCACATTAGGTGTAATATAACTTAATGTAGCTCCAGGGTCAATTAAAACATAAATTCGAGAGTCATTGATTTTACCTTCAATTTCTACCACCGAGGACTGGTGGTCAGCTTGTCGACCATCTATGGCTGCATTTATCCGATGTAGGATTCTGCCCAACTCTCCCACCGTCGAGGCTTCCTCCAAAATATGAACAACAGTCACATTTCTTGAACTCAAACATGGACAATTCCTCTTTAGATGAGGCTCTCCACATTCCCAACACTTTAATGGTTCGTGGGAGCTGTCCCCAAACTTATTCATTCCCAAGTTTACCAGTTTACCGCTACCTTGCGTATTCAGATGATTGGAGTGAAAATCCTTTCTCGAAAAACTTTTTGTTGTATTTCGATAAGGAGTTGGTTGGTACCCCTTCTTCCGCTAGTTCATTCGATCTTGTTTCTTATCCTTCCAGGCTTTGGGAAACTCTACCCGTTGTTTATACTGGTTGTAACACATTCGTGCTTTCCTGAATACTTCACTCAAGGATTTGGAGTTGTCAAACTCAATTCTGTCAGTCTAGGACTGTGGTAGACAACTTAGAAATCGTTGGATTTTTACCTTATCCTCCAGGATGTATGGTACGAACCTTAGTAGTTCTAGAAATTTATTTATAAGGTCCTCCATTGTCATCTGTCCAAGTCATAACTCATAAAATTATTTTTTCTTCCTTTCATAATAGCTTTCCGAAAGGTATTGTTTCTTGAAATACTTTTTAAACTCAGACCATTCCAATTGTTTCTCCTTTATGCCCTTGGCCAATTTCAGTTCCTGCCACCAAATGTTGGCCTTCCCTTTCAGGTTGTAGATGGCCATTCTGACCTTCATGTTGTTGGAATAGTTGTAGATCTGGAAGTATTTTTTGATGTCCAACAACCATGCCTCATCTTCTTCTCCCATCCTAGATTCTCCATCAAAGGTAGCTAATTTAACCTTTTTAAATTCTCCTTTGAGGTGGTCTACTTTTTTTTTCCTGTCTGATTTAGTTTTTTCTTCAGCTGAAGGTGTTCCTTCAGATGAACTGTCTCCTTTTTCTATTTCTAGCCCAAAGTTCTTGGAGGCCCTTTTGTTGAACTCATCCTCGTGGTTATCGTCCTTTGGGATTTTCTTGGTCACTATACTATGCAGCAAGACTTCATTTATCTCTTGTTTTTCCTGCTGTGTTTTCTTCAATTTTTCATTGTCGGCTTTGAAAATCTGTAGTTCACCAATAAGATTCCTCATTGTTTCCAACACTTCCGTGGGTGAGATTTCATCATTGTTTTGTCTTGGATCTCTAGGGGCCCTTTGCTGTGGATTTTCTCCCATCCTGATTTCTGCATCGTCCCGAGTTGGCATAATTAACACAAAACAGAAATGGATTTTTGTTTGTAACCATAAGATTTTATTAGTTTTACATAAATCGGAATATATATACTAAGCAACTATTGTGGTCCTGTTTAGGTCCATTGTTGTAACCTTTTTTCTCTGATACCATATGTAACATACCTCATATTTAGACAATAAAAACAAACTTTTGTTATCTGTTCCTACCTAAGTTTCCCGGTGGAAGACAAGAAACGAGTCATACAACTCTGATGTCAATTCGGTCACATAGAAATGCACTATAAGAAAAGGAACTTATTATAAGACTTTATTATAAGAATCTCATCAAAATTTCAGGTCCTAAACATACCATAAGAGGTCTCGACATCATATCTCACTTAAAGCACGAGTAGGAGATTGTATCAAGACAATACAAATCCTCTTCATTCTTGTTCTTTATCCTATGTACATAGGACTTGTAAAAGATCGAGGCATAAATTATATTAGAGTTTGTTTCTATCATAAAGTTTGTCTATGCACAAAATCTAAGCGTTAGTTTTAATCCTTAGGGAGTCTTAACTCGTTTTATGTTGATAAACTTATGGGTAAACTTTCCCACAAGGTAGTTATCGTGACTACTAAGTCATAGTCAATTTGTGGTCCTTGAACCAGTGGTTGTTCATGGAGAGTTAGTTAGTCCATGAAAACAGTGGGAGAATGCCAACTCTAATAGCACTTCTGATTCAATCAATGAAAGGGTATGAAAAATTCTCTCGAATTAAGACATAGTTTCAAATCGTATCACCCTCTTAAAGAAGGAGAGATGGTTCTCTGTCACCATAGTTAAATCTCTGCATATTCATTAATGGTCGTCCTGTGATCTTTATTGAACTCGTCTAGCTTCATAACCAAGATATCATACCAACCCTTTCCTCGTCACATGGCTACTTGTTCTCTGTACTTCCTACATTTATTTCCAAGGAAGAAAGGGCGTCGCCTAGGGTTTAGGGAGACTCACAGTTTTATCATTTTCTGAATTTTGTCCTCCTACGAAGGGTTTCCTGTGTTGCACTGCTCTTCTTGAAGGCGATTTTGTAAATCATGGAAGAAAATGCCCCTGGGGTTCTATATACCACACTTTATTACCAAGGGTGAATTCTAAGTGGAAAGGGAGGACGCTCCATGGCTATGGCCAACGACATGTCCGAGGAACGATGGTAAGTACTTCCTTAAAACCCAACCCTGATAGGTTAAGTAAGTTGGTATACTTTGGCAACATTTAATGCAGGGTTGTCTTCTGATAAGCGTCGTCATTTTTTTTTTCTTTTAGTCTGGTTATGTTCTTCTCTATGGTAGCCTTTTCATTTAGGAAAGACATTTTAATTCTCAATTCTTTCTTTATCTTCCTATAGCCAGTTTCATAGAAGTATGTTAGTCGTGTGAGTGTTTCACTGAAGAAAGAATCCCTTGATTTGATTGATGAAATACTAAGAGCCTTGGACTCGATAGAGCCGTTCTTTTCCATGTCTAGCATTTGATTTTCTCCTCTGTTTTCCTACAATCATTTTACTACACTAGTACATATTGTAAAAATTCTGACATTTTATTTTCGGCGTTATGGACAAAATTGTCCATATTGTCGCAAAATAAAGGAAATTTATAAAAAAAAAGTTCATGTTGTCTGATAACGTCGGTCTTTCCACGTTGACGTCTCTCTTGCCACGTTAGCGTCTCTCTTGCCACGTTTTCCACTGGAGCATCTCTCTTGCCACGTTTTCCACTGGAATGTCACTCTTTCCATGTTTGTGAAGATATATGTTGCAATTGCGACGTTTTGGAAACTAGGTTTTCCCATCCAACGGTCACCTTAGTATGTTCACCAAGTCAAAATACCAATGGTCACTTAGAAATTTTTTACTTCGGAATTGCGACGTTAAAAAATCTATAAATATGTTGCATTTGACGGATGTTGCGACAAGTTTTCTATAATAACGACGCTTCAAAAAGTGTTTGTGGGTCTTCTCGGCGAACAAAAAATAGACATTTGTTTCAGTACAAGTCTGTGGGGAAGAATATCAGAAAACAATAGAGATGGGAAAAGAATTAAAGAGGGTGAAAAGGGTGACGGTAAATGTTATTTCCCTTGCAAAAATTGTTGTACTAGACGTCCTTCATGACATGCCTGCCAAATATCCTAAAGACCTTCCTAGGTTCAATGGAGATGATGCATTTACACCATAAGAGAATATTACAACATTTCAAGACTACATTGATTACTTAGAAATCGAGCATGATGATGTTTTTATGAGGATACTTTGTCATTCCTTGACGGGAGATGTTAGGAGTTGGTTCAGAGATTTGGTAGTTGATTCAATTACCTCCTGGATAGATTTCTATCATATTTTCTTGGATAAATGGGGAGAGAAGAAGAGCCATCACTATTACCTCATTGAGTTTTACTCCATGAAGATAAGTAAATGAAGATTTATCAAAGTTTGACAGTAAAAGTTCGACCCTATGAACTTGCTGCCATATTTCTCCTTTTTTCTCATGGAAAGAAGGGCTCCTAATCTACACGGGATGTTCACCCATGTCGTGGAACTAGAAAATAATATTTTTGGCCTCGGGAAAAGTAAGTCTCAAGCAAATGATCATTGTATGGAGGGTTATGATAAAAAACAATGGCCAAATTATGCAAAACGAGAAGGCCATTCACAGAGTCTAGTTTGAGCATCATTGCAAGGTGTAGAAGACATTAGTAAATTAGTCCATGATTTAGAATGGAAGCCAATTAGTATTTCAAGGGTGATTTAAAAACCCTAAATTTATATGTATAATAAATGGTGAATCTATGATACATAGGAAAAATTGAAGGCTATTTATCAAAATGTGGCATATATAATTTTTGGTGAATCTTTTAGTCAGTCATATAATCTTGTAAAATCTTGGCGAATCTTTCGTTGAATTAAAAACTCTTGTAAAATCTTAGCGAATATTTCAGATTATAAAACATTGTAAAGTTTTGGCGAATTTTTTTCATAAAGTGTAAAACCATATAAAATAATAGGAAAATGTATTCATTAAATTTTAATATACTCATTTTGCATATTTGGAAAAAGAAACATAATTTGTCCATCTTTTAGACAATGTTGTAAGCATTAGGGGTTATGATTTTTCAAGGTTCTCACTTTACACTCTTGCATATCTCTCTATCGGTTTTGATGATATTTCACCACAAAGTTCATATATGTGTTGATCACGACCATATATACATTATGCTCGGATATATTAATATTTTCTCTACCACTTATATTATGGATTATTTATTACCAATTCACCGATTGTATGAAAATACCTTTCAAACAAGTTCATTATAGATGATAGGATGTTATTAAATAGGAGCACACATAATTCTATCCATCGATAAATCCAAAAGTATCAGAATATTGATAGGCCACATTCCATGCATGAATTCATCTAATCATCCGACATGCTAAAAGACCAACTTCTGAGGAAGAGGTCCTCTTTTATCCACTTATATTTTTATTGTATTATAAAAATGTTAAGGGACACATAACTTTGTGATAAATGTTGGGCATAGATTAGACCTTAGAAAAAAAGATACTCTCAGGTTAGACTATCATAGTAGAATGAACAATATAGGTGTAGATTATAACAGGGCTGTATGTTATCATGTATATCTAGTGCTTGGCGGTAGCATGGTGCACAATCAAGTCCTATCACGTTTTGGCCATTAAGGGTAGCACATCTGATGTTTGTCACTTGGATTCTACCTCTTTAGGCTCCCAAGAATTGAGTTATGAAAACTATGATAAATGATATTGAATTATATGAGAAAGTTATTTTGACAATCAATAGGACAAAATCTAGGAATATAAATCATTTTAGTAATGCTACCTATTTGAGGTATTATCACAAACATCTAGAGGACAATCAATACTAGTTGAATATTTTTGTTGAATACTTTATTAGCAAACTGTGTGGTTTTTATAGAATCTTTTGGGGTAAAAGGATTCTTTCGAAATCTCTTGCACAATTAGGAGTTTATCAAAGAATATATTTACCATTTTGGACATTGAATTATCTAATAAAAACTCAATGATCCACACCTAAACACATAGGTATGTTTTTCACAAAATGCAAGGGTTATCATTAAGAAAATGCATTCAACAAAATTTATCCTCAATTGTGGGAGTTCTAGGTTGAGTTATATGAAAAGATAATTTAATACACATGATTCTATTATAATCAATAGACTCTCTAGAGTCTACCCTATGATCCTTGGATGCAAAAAATTTATATATTTTCCTGCTGTATCCAACATATCATATCATATCATATCTTTTTCAAAACACCAATATATCTTATTTTGGCTTTCAAATAAGACTCATACCTACACATTGAGAATCGCATCCCTACATTCATTATTTTCCACCAAGAACATTCATGTTCTTCCTCTATAATCTTATACTCATCATTAAGGTCCTCTTCTCAAAATGTAGCACTGCGCCAGGGTGTTAGTACGTATATAAAAACACATCTTTGTCATTGGAGGTGTATGAAGCTGAAACTAATTTGCAGGTTATTGTATGATTCATGCAACAGCTTTGTACCTTTATTTTTCCTTTTAAACCTCTGTGAACTCTCTGTTGCTGGAAGTAAAATATTCAAACTAATTGACCTCTAGATATTCTTAACAATAAAACATGTTTCCTGGTTGCGGGTCTCTACCTTTGCCAATACATTCAAGTATACCTTTGCTAAACCTTTGCTAAACCTGGTGTAGGTTTCAATGTATATGACATTTGGAGACTCATGCTAACTTGTGACACATGAAATTATTCTGGCCCAATATATATTAATTCTCCATAATAAGTTTAACATGAGCATATGATTGAGAAACTTCATCAAGACAAAAGGTATTATATTACCAGATTGTCTTAAACATAGTATCTCTCTGTAGAAACTACTTAGATAATGAAAGTAGCAACTAGTTACATCAATCATGTAATCTCAAGCCATAAGTGATTAAGTTAGTAGAGTGAGGGAATCAATTAGGTTGGGGCATAAGTATAATAGGTGTAAGTTATTTCCAAGATTCTTATATCCTTTCACAATGTAGGATAGGGTTTGTTTTGTAAAATACATTTTAGGCGTTCCTTCTTTTAGAAGTATCAGTACCATTATTCAATTCAAGATCAACACCGCACACCATGTCTTGAGAAAAAACTAGGGTTTGCAATGAAAAGAATAGGGTATATGTTGCATCCATTATCTTTGCCTGAGACTTCTTCTAATGACCATTTTCTAGACAAAGGGAAGATACCATAACCATTGGGCACTCTTCATCATTAACAATATCTTCCACCCTTAAAATAGTCATGGATTAGGGATTATAGTTTAAGTGTTTAGGGTGATGGATGGGTGTTGGTAGGGCTAGGGATTTTGTGTTAAGAGATTAGTGATTAACTAGGTTGAGGGATTAAGGGTTTATGTAAGGGCTCTAGGTTTGGCTTGCTAGGTTTAGGATTTATGTAATCTACACTTAATAGTAAAACACAAAAAAGACAGATGTAATGTGAATGTGAATGTTATGTAGCCCTCGAGGAACCATGGTGACAACGTTGTAAAATATATGAGGGCAATATAATATAACATAATATTATATTGCAATGCAGATCAATATAAAAATATATCTTGAGGTAAATACTTTCTGCATCTACCATAATATTAACCGAAATAAAGACTTTAAAATACTCTTGGTTTCCTCTCCACCTAACATAGATTTATGTGGAAAAATAGTATTAGGTTTATACTTCACTACCCTCTTGAGGGGTTTTCTTGGTGGAAGATCCAAAGCCATGAATGTTGAGAAAAATAAAATATTTTTTTACCACTTAGAAAGGCCTTCCTACTCTAAGGGCCCAATGATTGTTGATTTTTACCTTCTCAAATTTCTTATTAACTTTCTACTAGGCTAGAGTGAGGAAGGACCTCCTTCCTGGAGTTGATTTAGTTGAAGAATGTCTTGGGACAACTTCCACAACCTCCTCAATTACAACTTGACCTCCTTCATGCTTCATCACCATTTATATGAGTGATACTTATTATTAGTGCTGGGTATATAATCAACGCCATAATTTTTTGAAGAGTTCAAACTACTAGAATGAAAAACAATGCTCTCATCTTTCCTTGTTTATGAAAAACAAGTCTCTTTCAGAAAGAGGTCTCCTTCTCATTAGTGATAGGAACGTTCTAATTAGTTCCTTTGATTTCTAATCTTTGTTCATATCCACGGTCCCTTTCATTACATTTCTTCTTTTTTTCCTTTCTGTCTACTTCTTGTTTTTGGAAACTTCTTCTTATCACTTCCTTTAATTTGGATCTATCAATGAAGGTTGCCTCCTTTATTTTGGAATGTGATAAATGGGGTTCCTCATTATGCCTAAAAACCATATGGATCTCCTTGTCTAGATTAAAGCCTTCAATATTTTGAACATGTTCCTTCTTTTTCCTTGCCCTAGCAAGATCATTATATAACTTTATGGACAATAACTTGGGAGAATGTCTCTACAATGAGATTGTATACCTTTTTCTTTATCTTTGTATACCATTTGTTTTCATAGTCTCTCCAATGGTATTTTCATTTGGATTCTTATCTCATGTCTGGCTTTGTCTTCTAATTCATTCTCTTTTAGACATGCTCTTTTAAGAAATTGTACATTTTCATATGTGTACCTAAAGGAGAATTTCAAATAGTCTAATTTTTTGTTATAGGATCTTCTCCTTATCTCAATGTCCATTGCATTTGAGAGTCCAACACCCAGATTCAATTCAACATGGAGCTTGACCATTATTGTCACCTCCTTTCTGAGGGTCTTCTCCTCTATGTCAGAAACCTTCCCAGTCTATTGCGCTGGGGTAGTTTGAATTAAAATGCATTATTTTTAAGAAAACCCCTTTAATGTGTTAAAACAAGGATGTCATTGTTTTAAGAATGAGATGTCATATTTTTTATAGTACACCTTCTACCCTTTACTAATCACTTGTGTATCCCTTCCATCTCTAAAAATAATTTTTATCCATCCCATAATAAGGATATGGAAAATGGGGAGGAAGCCTAGTTGTTGCTTCCATACTTTACAAACCCATTTGAAATGCATTTTATCTAATATAATCCTCCCATGAAAATTCCCAATTAATGTTGTTCCCTAATATAAGCTTACTCGGTTGATGACCACATATTCACCTAAGACTAGTTTCATCTTTTTTCAACTCAATGTCGGTTGATGACCACATCTTCACCTAAGACTAGTTTCATCCTTTCTTTCAATAGTTTGATGAGGGATTTCTTCCTCCTCCTCTTCCTATAGGGATTATCCTCCCCTTTGGTCTTTGTTTACCCTTCTTGTTAACCTCAGAGACAATATTATCCCCTCCTACCAACTCATATTCTAACAGAGCATGGGATACACAACCTCAATGCTAAAACAAGAAAGGGGATCAAAGACCCTCTTTGAACCTTTGAGCTAAAATGAAGTCCTCGTTGGTCTATTTAGTTGCACAAAAACCAATTCAATCCATCCCATTGGCTACCTTCAGATCATCCCCAACCTTTTCACTTGAAGAATCCCTAACACTAGTCTTCAAATTATCTCACAAAGGTTATTCTAGAAATCGGATTAAAAGAGGGTTTTGGGGACATCAAGGCCCTTCAATCGAGCCTTCACTCATTGGACAAGAGATCCACCATCCACAATCATTTCATTGCCACACCGTACCTAGTGATTATGTTCCATTGAGGATTGATTTGGATTATGATCTATGTTCAAAGAATGAATAAACCACGTCATCTCTGTCCATGGATCCAAAAAGGTTTTATGCTCGCGCCCTTTCAAGGAGACTCATGCCCAAGGAGATAGCTTGTGGAGGGAATAGGGAGAGATTTAACTAGCTACAAGGTTAGAGAGAGCTCGCGGAGGGCACTGGGAGAGAGAGAGACTAAGGGCACCAGCTAGTAGAGGGAGCTCGCAGAGGGCACTGGCCAGGAGAGGGAGAGACTGAGGGCACCAGCCAGTAAAGGGAGCTCGTAGAGGGCATCGGCCAGGAGAGGGAGAGACTGAGGGAATCGGCCAGGAGAGGGAGATTGTGAAGAGAATGGTAAGTTGATACTTCTCTGTATTCTGCTCGGAATGATACTTCTCTGTATTAGGCGCTAGATTAAGGTTCTATTCCGAAAGGGCGTGGGTTCAAATCCCACTCTCAACATACTTTATTTTATATGATTCTAGCTTCAGGTGCTCCCGAGTTCGCTTCACCGATTAGTTTTCCTGCCTACTTTTATTTGAGCAAATCCTACATACTTGCTATAATGGTTGCAGTGTATTCGTAAACTGCAATCCTTTTTAACAATAACAGTTTTTCTTCAGTGCATACCGAGACTAACAAACTACCTGTTTATTCATAAACTGTGTGTATGCACGCACAAGCATGGAGTCTAAGGAGAAGTTGAGAGATTATTCAGAAAATCATTTAGAGGTTACTTCACCACTCTTTGAAAATACCAAACTCATGTTATCTAGACCTAATTATACCCCTTAAGCTCCATTTCTCTTGGATGAAATTCATTTGAAGTTTGAATCATCGACTACCATCTCCTCCAATCCACACGGGGAGGGGAGAAACACTATCCTATGCTTCATTTCACATGTACTAGCTTTCTTTACACAACCCCTCGAGGAGAATGAAGGATTTCTTTATTCGAGACAAAGTGACAAATTGATTGAGAGAAAGGAACAGTTTATTCCAATACTCTTTCAAAAKACCTAGTACTCGTTGTCTAKACCTAATTATATCCCTTTAASAACCTTACCGTTGATCCAAAGTTCATTTGGACTTCGAATAATTAACCACCATCTCCTTTAATCCTTGATACTATGGGTTTTTGAATGATATAATTGAGTGTGACTTTAATTCCTTCAAATTAGTTTTTTTCGATGTCAAATGGTATAGGTTAAGAATACATGAACATGATGAGGAAAGAACCATTATTCAACATGCCAACAAATTTCCGATGATTAAAAAAATGGTGTTTGAAAAAACAAACGACCTCTATGTTTTTCCAAGTCAATGTAAACAAGTCTTTTACTCAAAGGTTCCAGGTAAAAGGGATTGTTCATTTGTTTTTAGATATGATCCAAGAGGAAGGCCAATAAATTATACTGTAAATGAGGAAGATGATATTGAAGAAGAATATAATGTAGAGCTAGAGTAGGAAGAATATGGGTCGATAAATGAAGAAGATGGAGAAGATGAACCAGGCGTAGGAGACATTGCGCCAGTTCCTGATGATGATATCGATGAAGATATGCTTGAAAATGACATTGATGATGATGATGATATCATCAATCCTTTCAAAAGTGTTTCTGAACCAGATGTTGATACAGATATTGAGTTGGATGATCAAGAAGAACATACTGAAGAGGGATGATAAAAATGTTGTGTTGGTCAATGAGGTATGTAACTAGATATTTTAATTTGTATGCATTATTATTCTCTTTAAATGATTTTTAATTATGTTGGTTGAATTATTAATTATGTTGGTTAATTAAATGCACGAAGAGTCGTAACGAAACGCATGAAGAGCATGGCCAAGGTTGGGCGACCAAGGGCCTCACTCCGGAATCTTAAATCCTAAGCCACTCCGGAGCAGCAAAATGCTCATTGAACCTCCTCTTGTATAGAAGAGATCCTACCTTGTCTCTTTTGTAGTAAGGGTAACAATCTTATTAACCTTGGTTTATTCCCTCATAAATCAAAGTGTGTGTCTCTAGCTATTCGTAGTAAAGGAGGAGTTATTAAGAAAACATAACCTCGTTGGAATGTTGAGTTGGTCTTTAAGGTGTGTATAGCAGGGGCTCATGGTCTTGTGTCTTATGGGCTACTAACAATGATTTGAGATTTGATTTCTGTGAGGGTACTTTTTCAATTCAATTTCGGCCACTGTGGACTTTATTCCTTGCTACGTGTTATATGTGTAATTTATTAAATATTGGAATCCACTCGAATCACATGAGAGGTGCTGCTACTGCTACTGTTGTGCAGCAAAGTAAAATGCTCCTCCCACTCTACTAGATTTTATGATCAATGGTCCTGCTACTACTGTGCAAAGTAAAATGCTCCTCCCACAACTAGCTTTTATGGTAAAATCTCTTCCTTTCTCAATAAGGAAGTCATCTTGTGATTTGGATTCTTCCTTGATTTGGCTTCTAATTTTTAAGTTTCATATTCAATAGGATTAAGAAAATCCATATTTAAAGATTTATCATAAATAAATTAAAAATTATTAAGTTTAATGCACTCTTATCCTCCTACATTTTGACTTTTAAATGTTTTAAATGTCATAGGAGGGGTTTTAAATGTTTCTCAATGTCATATGAATGTTAAACCATGTTGAAGTTATGTTAAACAATGTTGAAGGTAACCATTCGTGCCATTAGAGTGTGCACACGACCTCTTTATTCTTGATGTTCCCATAGTTTACTTGTTACATCAAAATTTTTTATATCATCAAGAGCACTCGAGGTGGTGAAACCACTAGAAGCATGAACACCACTGGATCCGGGACTAGGTCTATCACTCTCAATGTCAAGATCATCTTCATCTCCTAATGCATCTAGAACGATCTTGAAACATGGGGTAGAAGAATTGGATGAGTCGTTAGCGACATTAATTAAGGCCAAGATTAGGTCCTGATCTTCTTTGGTTTAAAAAATAAATACATAAAAACCTTTTCCACAATAAAACATAGTAGTAGAGTCTTTCTCAATCCAATTCTTGGAAATCCATTATAGTACAATCCTAGGATTGGTCCAAAGGCCTAAAATCTTACTGACTAAACTTCACTTTGTTAGAATGATAGAGTTCGTTTTTGCCACAGAGTGCCCCAAGTCGAGAATGGGGATGAAATCAACCCTTTTGAAAAATCTCCTCTGGCCAACAGACAAGGAAGGCCCACCCATGAAGAAGAGGCCAATGAATAGCTTCAATCGACTCTAAATTGCACACATGGCCCACAACAAATGAGGGCATAGTTCATAGATTGCAGATTCAACAAGTACAAATGCCGACTGTGACCATCAATAGATCTAAAGCCAGGATCACTATCGTCAGTTCTCCAAACAAATGCAACGTGAACAAAACTGTTATCAAGGACGAGGGTGGCAGTTAGGGAAAATCCTAGTTGTAGAGAAATGCGCCCGAGCTCCAACTCATCTCAAGTGAACTTTTGGTACGATGACATTCAAGAGAAAATGCATCACATTTTTTTACCACTAGAATATTTTTGATTTAAAATTTAAAATTATATTTTTACTATCAAACTTTTGCATCATGTAAAAGTCCACATGGTAGAATGTTGGTAAACATGGTGGAATATTGGTGCTTGAGTTCCAAGCACCTAACCTCAAGGGGATCAACATAGACAAACCCATGACCTCCCCAAATTTGAGGGAGAGATCTAATATCTCTCATTTGATTCATGATTACTTGAACTAATCCTTATGGCTAATAATATATGATACTTATCCTAAAGAAAAACACCTTAAAATGAAACTCTCTCCAAAATAAGTTGGTTTTGGTTTTTATCTTGTAAAGACCACTTTAAAATACATAACCCTTAACACAATCAATTTAATTATAAAGAAACAATCCTCAAAAAATTTACTTTACAAACTTTTCCCTATATAGTATTTATTTTTATTAAATTAATCTTCTCTATAAATTTTGTCAAATTAAAAAAAAAATCCATTAATGTTCATTTAAACTAATTTATTTTTTTAAACATATATAAATTATTTTGAGAACATGGAGAAACAAAAAAAACTACTCCAAAGCGAAGAAAGTCAAAATAAAATATCCATACTTTCTATATCGGATTCACTTTCCATATTATGATGACAACACCCCATCTCACCCCATTTAACATTTGAACAAACCATTTTTTCAAAATTCAATTGACAAGAGGGAAAAAATTTCAATATTCAAAATCAAAATTTTGTAGAGGGAAAACTATTTTTGATAGTGCCACTCTAGAGAGTCGACCGTGCTGAAGTGAACGAAGGCAGAGCAAGTCGAAACCCTTCGGCTTCTCACAATGGCATCTCAGTCTTTCCTATTCGAATTGTTGCACCAGGGCATATTTAAGAGCAGTACCGGGCGTATAGGGGTCTGATCTGAACCGCAAAGAGGCAGCGCTTGACTTCTGTTGTATTGCAGCGTATTGTGACACTATGTTGGTATTCACATGAGACAGAACGCAAGAAGAGGTAAATCTTCAACACCTGTCAATGACATTTTTATATCTCTGCTTATATTGTTCCGCCCTCATCTTCATTTCGCTGACATTCTCCTATAGATCTTTTTTGTGGTAATGCCATTGATTTTAGTCTTCTCTTTGATATGGATATTTCAGACAATTTCTTATTTGATCATAGTGATCGCTTGTGAGGTAGAAAAACCAAAACATCTTTACCATTTCCGTCAATTGTCCTCCTATCGTTCCTTCTTTTACGTGTCCAGATCAAGCGTGCTGAATTGGGTTCATCTGTTGATTCATCGGTGATTTCTTTGTTCCCTAATGAGCACATAGATCACTTTCTACATGTGATAGGGGATCACGTGGGTGGCCACTTCTATTTATTTCCTGGTTGGGTTGGGCCACTTCCAATCCAATGTATAAGAAAGAGATAGCCCATTTAAGGTCAAAGGCGACTGGTGGATGGAAAGACAAATCGAAAAGGTAAATGCCGAGTTGCTTGGAATCCCGCGTGAACAATAATATAACGGGAAGGAAATCGAACCTATATGGGATCCCTTGATTCAACATCCTACCCAACTCCTTACTCATATTGACTTATTTACCCATAATAAACCTCCAATGAGATCTACCTACTCTTTTTCTTAGCACTCACAGCCTATC
This sequence comes from Picea sitchensis, assembly GCA_010110895.2. NCBI lineage: Eukaryota > Viridiplantae > Streptophyta > Pinopsida > Pinales > Pinaceae > Picea > Picea sitchensis. Next base: position 14,309 of record SNQJ01S0174901.1, on the reverse strand, counting down.
GTCTTCTCAAAAAGCATCCCTTTCTTGTTTCAAATGCACCTTTCTACAGTGTTCCACCTCCTTTTCTTTAATATGCATAGCAAGTCAACGTCAACAATCTTCCACTCCAAGACAAAATCTGGAACACATAATTTTCATCTAAATTACCTTTTTATTACGGCCATATACATCGTGAGGTTGTACTGCAGTTTGTTTTCTTTCTTTATGAAATTTTTGGCATTATCTAGGAGCTGACTCTCACATTGTACTCATACATGTTGTTGTCTTCAGTCCCATTGACCTACTTTTTTGGTTATTCGGTGGACATTAATAAAATTATCTTATATTATCTATCTCGAGGATTGGAATTAACCCCAATCTTCAAAAGTTACCACCCCTTCTCAATTTTGGTAGTCCTTCTACATCCCATTTCCTTATAAAAGTCATTGATTCGACAAAGTGGTGATGATGTCCATACGCAAAGCCATGTTTTAGAAATTCAGATTGAAGTCCTATCTTGAAATCTCATCAAAATATGGTCGGCACTTCATCCATAATCCCAACCTACTCAGCCCTTTAACAATGAAGATAATGCCAATTTTCTATAATTGACGTTAGTATCCCTTTCTTTGATTACACCTACAAGCCTTATGGAGCACAACGCAAACAGTTTAGAATGGGTCCAAATTAAGAATGGAACTTACAAAACACCCTTGGAAAATGCCCACATAAACTAACTTAGAGAAACAAGAGGAAACCTGGATGTCATTTCATTCACAAAAATCTTCATGAAAGGAGTTTATGCAAGGTT
>SNQJ01S0174897.1:13735-33909 GCA_010110895.2 Picea sitchensis | reverse complement strand
ATTCATCCCAAGAAAACTACGACCATAAAGGAAAAAGTTGAGATATTTTTAAAATATGGCTTCATCTATCATGTCCTCTTGACAGAATGGGTTTCTAACATTGTTTCGGTCACTAAGAAACAAAGAAGCATTCGTGTCTGCGTTGATTATAGGGATCTTAATAAGGCTTGTACAAAAGACAATTACCTCACACCCTTCATCGACCAAATCATTGATAATTGCGCTGGTAGCATTATTTTCTCTTTCATGGATGGATTCTCAGGATACAACTAGATTGACATTCTACTTGCCGATCAACATAAGACAACCTTCATCTGCCCGTGGGGAACTTTCGCCTATCAGAAACTACCATTTGGCCTAAAAAATGTTGGTGCTACATTCCAATGGGCATGTCATATGCTTTTCACGATATCAAACATATTGCAGAGCCTTACCTTGATGATTTACCTGCCCATTTGTCCAGTCGATCAGACCATATTGGTCATCTATGGGCTATTTTTATTGAATGTTGGTTCTACCATATTCGTTTGAACCCACACAAGTGCAAATTTGCTGTCGAATCAAGTCGAATCCTCGGTTTTGTTGTCTCCAAAAATGGGATTAGGGTGGATCCTTTAAAGATTAAAGCTATCCTTGCTTTACCTCCACCTAGTAATCTGACCCAACTACAAAGTTTGCAGGGGAAAGCAAACTTTCTTCGTCATTTTATATGTAACTATGCTGAGATTACCAAAGGATTTATGCAATTGTTATAGAAAGACACTCCTTTCATCTGGGATGACACTGCTCAACGATCTTTTGATGCTCTTAAGCATGCATTGACCAATACGCCTTTGTTGCATCCTCTGAATTATGCACAAGACTACATCCTTTACTTGGCAGCCTCTACTTCCACTATCGCCATGGTGTTATTTCAAGAGGACCTTAATGATGACGAACATGTGATATACTATCTGAGCAAGAGTCTATCCGGTCCCGAGCTCTGATATTCACATGTTGAAAAGTTGGCTCTGGAAGCCATCATTGCTATCCAGATATTTCACCGTTACATCTTGTTACGCACTACCATGGTTATCATGGACTCAAACCACATGTATCATATTCTGACACGTCAAGTCCTTGGGGGAAATATTCCAAATGGATCATTTTTCTTCAGGAATTCGATCTTTAGTTTTCCAAGTCCAAAGCTAAAAAAACCTTTGTGTTTGCGGAACTTATCTGTGATCTTCCCCATGCCGATGAAGATACTGAGCCTAGAGATTCTCTCCCTGATGAATCTCTGTTCCTCATTAGCACATCCAATCCTTAGTATGGAGATATCCTTCTTTATCTTCAAACCCAACGTTTTCAGCCTAATATCTCCTGTGAAGAACATCATCGTATTCTTCACCATTATAAATGCTACCTTATCATCGGTGACACTTTGTATCGCTGTGGTATTGACACTATCCTACGATGTTGTTTAACTCATGATGAGGCTGAATGTTCCTTAATGACTGTCTCCTTGGAGCATGTGGCGGTCACCTTTCTGGGATGGCTACAGCTGATTTTTTTTTACGTGCCAGTTACTTTTGGCCCTATATTTTCAAAGATTGTATTAAGGTTGTCGAAAAATTCCGACCCTGCCAAGTTTTTCATAAAAAGGCACACACCCACCCCGCTCCGTTACATCCAGTTGATGCCATCGACCCCTTTGCAAAATGGGGCATTGATTTTATGCAGTGTAAGCCTACCTCAGTCAGGGGGCACGGTCATATCATCATTGTCATTGATTACTTCACAAAATGGGCTGAGGCTATGCCTACTTTTTTGAATGATGGTCATACCACAACTCTTTTCATCTTCAACCACATCATCACTCGCTTTGGTGTTCCACAAGCCATTGTCACTGATCATGGTTCACACTTTCAAAACCATATGATGAGTGAGTTACATGCCAAGTTGGGTTTTCGCCATGAGAACTCATCCCCTTACTATCCTCGAGATAACAAACAAGTTGAAGATATCAACAAGGTCCTTCAAACCATGATTCAACGCATGGTGGGGGAAAATAAGACATCTTGGCATCTACAACTTTTCTCCGCTCTTTGGGCTTACCGCACCTCACTGAAAAATGTAACTGGATTCACTCCTTTCCAGTTAGCATATGGAATAGAAGCAATTTTTCCAATCAAGTGCGAAATTCCCTCATTGAAACTCAAAGTAGAATTCCTGCCTCACACTTCTTCTGAAGAAGAACGTTTCCTATATCTGACTAGGTTGGATGAAACACGTCGCGATGTTGTTCTTGTTAACGAGACATATAAAAAACGAATGAAGAGTCAATATGCCAAATATGTCCATCCTCGTAGTTTCACAGAAGGAGACATAGTCCTCGTTTATAACCAGGCTCACGATAAGTTAGGGACATGCAAGTTAGAGCCTCTGTGGCATGGTCCTTATATTGTGAAATGTGTATTGTATAGAGGTGCCTACGAGCTAGTTGACTATGATGGAATTTCTCTTGGTGAACCCCAGAATGGGCTTTACCTTAAAAAGTACCATGCATAGAACATCTAGCATGCGTGCTTTGTACACTATTGTACTTTAGTTTTGGTGTGTCTTTTTCTCTTACGTATACGAGTTTTGTCGCAGCTGCTTATAGTTTGTCTTGTGATTGCATGCGTAGATGACATCTTCCTTTCCTATTTTTGTCGAGTTTGTGGATGGCGCTAGTCGACACACCTAGAATATTGCTTCTACCGCTTGGGTCATTTACCACTCTGATGAGTTAGTGAGTTCCTAGGATCGAAAACCAATAACATGGTAGAATATCATGCTGTCATTGGAATTTTAACCAAGTCCTCCTCCCTAGTTATATCTCACATAATCATTAACCTAGACTCTCAACTCGTGGTATGTCAGCTTAATCGGGTCTACACAATTCTCAATCCTATCCTATTGCGTCTCCACCTACGAGTTCGTTGTCTTGAAAGAATGTTTGAATTTATAGAATACAGGCACATACCAAGGGGACTCAACACAACTTCAGATTCACTAGCAAATTATATTATGGATCAGTATCTCGTGCATAGATGATTTTTTATAAAGAAAATAAATCATATAAAACACATCACATGTAAAATAAACACATCATACAAAGATTATTTGCAAACATCATTGGCTCCACAAAAACTCAGATATATGTATATATATACTGCGTGACATAAAATGTTTGGTTACATCTAAAATGTACATAGAAGGGCAAAATTTGGGCCCTCATTCCCACGACATCATCATACAGACTACACAAAACATTAGGAGGATCCTAATCCTCTTGCACCATGTTGTGCTTTGAGTAGCACACTATTGCACGGGGCATTCATCTAAGTAGGTAGTTCATACTCTCGGGAACCCCCACTGTATGTCTTTGTAAATGTAGGGGTACATATCACCTCCTGAGAGGAGGTACACCCATAGTAAGACCACAGAGGTTTCTCTCAACCTCCTGGAGACCCCCCACTTCTACCTCACGCTCTACAACTATCTGTGCATCTCCGCGACGCCCCAGTGCCGACATCTCCCCCATACGTGTTGCACCTCTGTCTGCATGGTGAAACAATAAATCTGTTAAAAACCCCTCTAGGTACACATAAAAGTAACATAAACTTTAAAATAAAAAAACACTTGACAAGGTATTTGGTTTCATACTTGACGCATCCTAGTCTTTTCCATCTGGAAGTACCAGGTCCATGCTACCCCATAAATCTACTTCGACGTATGAAAAGTCCTTAATGACGATAAATTGACGTCTTAGCCAAGCAAAGAAGTCAGCTGTGAATTCAAATTTTGAGTCGGTTCCCAATATTGGGGACAAGCTCATCCAACACTCCATGCGTGGTTCACCTATCGGTCGTACCGCCAATGCAATTTGTGGTTGCATCTGTGTAATTCACTCTAAGAAGAACGAAACCAAAAAGGAATATTACCCAAATTGTTTCTATTGCCCCATCTTGCATCTTGAAATATGATCCTTCACGTTGTGAAAGAAAGCTGCGGTCCAGTTAAACATCGTTGGCTCCATGCATTATAGAGCATAGGCCATTTGGGATCTTGAAGCCAAATGTGTGATAGTACTACCTGCCAAATTGGTGATGGCAAATAAGTTGGATCGAAGAGGTAAATCTCTAACATCTTTTATCACGATTTGACTTCCAACCAATCGCGATCCCAGAATATGATAATTTTCCACATACTCTTCGATAGGAATTGGAACTGCCCGCTGCCCGGATAAGATGATAGGGGCCCCTCTCTTCGAGAGGTCGATCAAAAAATCTAATCCCTCTAACTTGATGTTCAACATTTACGACCCAATTTGGCATGCCTCTTCAATGGTATTCGACAACCCAATCATATACTCAAGTAAAAGGATTTTTTTTTTCATCTTCTGCAGTTTAAAATACTTGAGGAGGCCACAATTCCTCAATGCGGCCCTCACTTGGGGGTTTTGTAATGCATCTATGTCGTTGAGCTCGTGCTCACACTCCTTCCACTCAATCGTGTATTTTACCAATGTAAACTGCAAGCACAATCAATTAAGCACCATTAATCATCTCATTATAGCATTTTTTAAGGTAATTTTAGCTTAAAAATCAATTCATTTTTCATTATGTGTTGGTGCTCCACTAATTGCATGCACAGAGTGCTAGTGCTCCCATGGAGTGCACACTAGATCATCGAAAGCACGGTCTATGCTCCCCTCATCCCTTTGAGGGAGCTTCGAAAACACGGTCGATGCTCCCCTCATCCCTTTGAGGGAGCGTCGATTTGTTTCAACGCTTAGGGATCTCTAGGGCATAAAAATTGAAAGAAAAAATTACCTAAAATAAAATTTTAAACCGTATAAAATGATTGGAAGGTGTTAAGGACCAACCTGATCCAGATGGAAGTAGAAACGCCTGATCATAGCTCCAATGCCAATGACTTCAAAATCGCTCTCCAAAGTCAATTTCACCACTGCTAGAAGATTTTGGCACAAATGAAATGGTAAAAACATTTTTTAACCCTATTTCATTGATAAAGACCTCATTTTTTGCTAACCTATAGTCTATTTTGGGTTTTAATATCATTTTGGAGATGTCATTAATACCTTGGAATGCAAATTTGTCATCATTTGTAGGTTTCGAAGCAGTTTTGTTCTGTTTAACCTTGTCACACTAACGAGAATGGTCTTAGTTCCGTCTCATGCTAAAAAAAACATGAGAACGCAAACAAGTAGACTTTTATCTCTTTGTCAGACTCACATGGATATACGAAAAATGAACCCTTTGGAGTCATCTTTAAGTTATTTTCAGACTCTCTAAACATGAAAAACAACCGAGTTTGCCTTCTCTGAACTCGTTAATTTTTTTTACATTGAAGGGCCCATATGGGACTGAACCCTTACTTCTTCCGGTTCGTTAACCAAAAGAAGAGGAACTTAGCGAAGGTGAGTTATATCAAGCATGTGTTATCCTCCTCGAACTCATAAAAATAAAAAGAGGTACTCATCTATTTGGATAGGGTAAAAAGTTGAAGGAAGCAAGCCAAGCAATTCTTGAAAACATCACAGGTCACTCTTGCAGTCGCCCTTGAACATGACACATTGTCTTTACATTTTCATCCGCTGAACCTCTGCACTGAACCAATCCTCTGAGTTTCTTTACTCCTTTGGGTCACTCGATGAAAGTCACAATATCCACTACATCATGTTTTGGTCCATGTCATGTTTCTTCCGTCTATGCCCCAGTTTTCAAGGGAAGTATCCGCTTCGAGGGTCAACCATAAAAAATTTCTAGTTTCAATACTCGTGTCAGTCCATACTCATGTGATTCACCATTTTACATCTCTATGTCAGTTTCATGTCATTGATGGGGGATACATCAAGGGCCTCCTTCAACGAGTCTTTTCTTGTCGACCTTAACACATAATCCAGGAATCAGACTTAGAAACCATTTAGTACCTTGGGACCCGCATGCCTCAATGGCATGCCTCCTCGCTTCCGACAGTGGGTTTACATCATTGACCTCTGATCAGATGATTCCACAAATGTTTGACTTTGACTCATTTATTCACATTCGCTAGATTGTACTAGGGTACCTTGGGATTCATTGACATCAATGGTGATTTCCCTCGCACTTGTTAACGGTTTACCTTATTGACCGGTAATCAAGTGGTTTCTACCATGTTCGACATCAAAACATCTATTCACATGGTTAGATTCGTGCCACATCGGGATCGGTAAGAAGACCCCGGGTTGAGTGATCACTATGATATCTACTTTACCCAGGCTGCAAAAGGAGATCATTTGAGTACCTTGATATATATATATATATATATATATTGTCACATAGATCCACTTTGTATTGATCTGTGGCTATGCTTTGTCATCTCGTAGATCCACTGTGTAATTCTCATGGCTACGATCAATTCATGTCATGGAAGTATAGATCCACATTGTATCTTTGGTGGCTATACCTTTTGAGTCAATATGATTATGGATCCGCAATGTATTTTATGGTGGCCACACCTTGAAATTCTTTTATCACTCAAGCATAGGTATGCCTGCCTTGGGTTTGAAACATATCATAACATTTGTCTGATGGTTGTTTGCAGCTTCTACCAGGTTCTCCGAGTCCATACCCTTTCTTCGAAAAGTCTACAAAGTACTTCAGTCATCGGTTTCCATCTTCTAACCTTGCACTTTGGGGGGGAATCTGTTACACACCAAAATTACTCACTTCGACAATATATCGTTATCATTTTCGCAAGTGTCGCAAGTGTCTCACTTTTGTCACAAGTGTCGTAGAAATTACACTATCATATCGCCCGTGTCACACCCCGTATGACATCATAAGAACACTTGAGATATCCTCTAAGACTGGTTAAAAGAAGAAAATATATCATTTGGCAAAGAGTACAAAGTTTTACTTGGATAAATTACCATCATAAAAGCATTTTTGGAGATCGACGCTCCCCTGCCCACTTGCAAGGAGCGCTAGTGCCCCTTTCCCTCTTAGCAAGGAGTGTTGCAACACTTCGTGGCCCACTTTGAGGGAGCGCCGAGCTGTTGAACAAATCATGGGGACAAATCCCCCTTATATCTAAAGTCAACTGAGAAATATCCGAGTCAGTTTGGCTCGAATCCAAGCCCAAGGCTGGATCTAAGGGGAGTTCCACAACTGATGGAGTAATATCCTCAACTTATGCAAATAATATCTAAAGTGGTTAGGCCTCTCAAATCCTATATAAGGAGGCACCCTCATGGTGAAAGGGGGAGAATATTCAGTGAAAAGTATTGTCATTTTGATTGTGGATCATTCGAGCAAGGGGTTGGATAAGGAGATATTGGTGAGGATGCTACATCTGCATCTACATTTGGTAAGAACCTTATTTTGTTCTCATTAATACATGTGCTTGGCTTGTTTCCTTCAAGATTGTGTACATTTGCATGAGGTTGTCTTTTGGATAAATCTAGCTTTAAACTAATCATGGTAGAATAGGAAGTATGCTTTGTCTCTGCTGTTTATTGGATTGTAGGACTCGTGAAAGGACTTGGAGATCAAGTTCAACTTGGATTGAGTGAGGACAAACTTCGTAAAAAGGTACTCATACTTTCTTCCTCTTCTCTATTGACTAGCTTAGCTATGTTTAAAGGAAAGTCAGTGTTCAAAGTTAGCACTTTTCTGTCTTGGTCATAGGGGTCTAAGATCCAAGAGGGAATTCACCTGTCCGCAGGGGAATTTTCCTACAACAACCTTTCCAATGGTATAGAACGCACATCAATCATAATTCGTATGCAAACGTTATGCCTCCCGTAAGTTGAGCTATCGTGTTGATCACCATGGTATGAGAGGATGCCACGTCAACCCCCATTACTCATGCATATGGTGGCTAGCCACATGATGGATTTCTATAAGTTTCTAGAAGGTTCAGATTCATACCACAATTTAGGGTTGATGAAGTCAAAAACCTATCCTTAGATGGCTATCGAACTATGTTAAATACTGGGCCACTAGGAGGAGAAGGGGTTCCATTATTTTTCATTGTATTTTGTTCCATATATGAACAAAACATCTAAGAGCGGTATTTTGTGAGAAAAACAGAGGAGGAGAGATTTTACAACAACCATACAGGCCATAGGTCAAAGGAAAATCCACAAAGAGTATCTCTTTCTTTGTACTTGCATCATTTGTATACCAGAGAAAAGAGAGCAAATCAACCTCACCTTCTAGATGGGTTTTCTCTCGTATTGGGTTTCATAGGTCATATCTTGTGTTTATTTGTGTTTTCTCTTTGTACTTTTGGATTCCCTAAATACCTTATATGTGATTTATTTTCCTAGCATCGAGACAATTCATACCTCATAATTAACTTCCTTTGAAAAACATAACTATGAATTTTTAGCTTTTTAGATTGTTATAATTTAAATAATTGAATAAATAAAAATAAACAATAACAAGTTCTTAAATTTATGTTATTGCCATTATTTTAGTGCTAGTAAATGCATATGACCAAAATGATTCTATAGAGCATGAACATTAGTTGCATGTTTGGATTAGGTACACAGGCAATGAATATCAAACTAGACGGTTTGGAAGTCTCTTGAAGTCCTTACTAAGTAATTCCATGCTATACATCTTGTTAAGCATTTATCTTAGTCACTCAATGTTGATATATACACATTTAACATACTACTTTAGGATTTATCTCACTAACCATTGAAAAAAAATTCCTGCCTATGTTGGCCATTAAGAAAACCCATTTATCAGACCTTTTATGCATTTAGAAAATATGAATATAGACAATATTTAGCCACACTCATCACATCATAAGTGTCATTGTCCCAAATATATTATCATGTTTTCTATGTTATCTGTATATTATATTGTTTCCGCTAATGTTTCTAGGCTATATTTCTATTATAGTCTACTAGTCAATGCGTCATGTCCGCCTCGAAACCATAACTTACCTAATGCAAAAATGTAAAGATGCAAAGCAATTTTAACTATTCTTACTTTTTTGCATATTTCACTTGAAAACCATCAATGACTCAAGTTGGTTCTCCCTTTCTTAGTCACGACCTTCAGGTGAAAGAAGTTTGAAAAGAACTTAAGAGGCCTCTTGTCTATAATGTTAATTGTATTGTGCTATCTAGTCATAACCTTCATTTCAACAAGGGAGGGGAAAACTAGCTTAAATTATCAAATGCACATGGATTTGATCAAATTTCCTCCATTATTCTCTTGATGAAACTCCAAACATAGATATGTATATGATAACATGGTTTATGAGAGTCTCAAAAATGAGTTCCAAACTTCGCTTCCATACAAGATCATAGGAGTGAAAAATAGTTTAATGTTTCAATAACTTCTATATTAATAAAATCTCCTCTCGCCTTCCTTTGCTTTGATATTTTTATAATAATAATTTATTATAACTTCAATTATTTTCATTTTGATAAGAAAATACATTATATCTTTCTCAATGTTCATTATAAACTTCCATTATTTTCATTTTGATGCAACATATTTCTTCTCCCTGTAAAGTGCATCTTTTTTTTTTTTATCTTGCAACATATTGTTCATTCATCTGCAACGAGGGGTTGGGTAACATTAGCTTTAAAATTACAATTAATAACCAACACTTGCATTAGATCTAATGATATTAGAAACAAAAATGTACATATATGTTGATTGATTTTTAAATACAATAGCTTTGGTAAAATTCTATACTATTCAATTAGTAATTGTCAATCGAAACTTCTTATCCATCACCTACTTATAGTTATATGCTTCTAGTTTCACTATTTGCTATTTTGCCATGATAACCTCACACTATGAATATCCATATATGTATATATCTAATATCTTATGTGTTGTTCAATCTATGAAATTATAATAGAGAATACGATTTTTATTTTTTTTTCCTATGACAAGTCCTTGATTCCTTTTATATCCTTGGAACATCCCATATCTAGTCCACCATAATTGTTTGTTTGATGTTTTTAAAATATTAAGTATAGAAGGATTTTCATCAAACATTTGTTGATGTCACAATCTTCAACAATGCATCATTATTCTTCATTCACAACCTCGCCTGACATAGCACCAAAAAATTCCATCATGCACTTGCAATCAAAATTTATGTATTATATAATATACTATATGCTAATGGCAATTGCATAGTTTATGTATATATCTCCATTTAAAAAAAATAATGGAAAGGTGAAGGGTCTAAATTGATACGAAAGAAATATAAAATATATCATCTATACTTCCCTTTTACATGGTAAATGTTCATGTGTTTACATCAAGAAAAGTTGGACAAGTGAAGGAAGTATTAGCAATCAGTGATCATAAACAGCACAAGAACAACAAATACAGAAATGAATACATATAAATTGTCTTTCTATTACATTTGGAAAATAAATATGCTTGCTCATATTTTTACGAGGTTGTTCTAATGTCAATGTCAATGTCATATACAGTTTTTATTTTTAGTTCACAAGAAATAATAGGAAGTACAGACAAATAAATCAACATAGCATAACGGGAACAACTTAAAAGGTATGTATATAAAAATGTAACCAATAAAATGCATTTAAATTGTTAGGTTATTAAAAAAAAAGATATATAAACTATTCCTTGTGTTACTTATTTTATGCATTTCTTGTGTATAGGTCTAGATATGCAACTTATAATATAGTATCTATTGAAGACTTGAATAATTGTAGAACCAAAAAAGTATTTGTTGGAGACATAATGGCCATATACAATACACATCTGGACAAAACAAATAGAACACATCAAATTTCGAGTGTCAATATGACACATGACAAAGGCATGATGACAATTACCTTGAATGTAAGTATAACTAGCTCAACAAATGATGTAAGTATAGATAAATACCTACATTTAGAAACTTCATAGATAAGATGGTCTATATATATATATATAATCTTGTTCATTTTAGCAATTGATATAGTATGCCTATTTTTTTAAAATGAAATTATTTGTTATTTATCCTTTCCAATTTTACTTTTTCCTTGAATTGTTTCTAAGTATATATATCTATTTTAAGTTAAGTTTATCATTTTAAGTTAAGTTTATCATTGTTTACAAAAATTTAATATATGGATAAGTTCTTATTAAATAAATTGAGATTGGTCTCTTATGCCTCGTCAAGTGATTGAGATAGATATCAGCATTACAAGAAACCGTATCAAGACTCTGTCTATGTAGAATCTTGATTCTATATTCAGTTATATATATGAACTCGGTTGCCTACGTTCAAGGGTCTTCACATTTAAATAATAATATGTGAAGTTCGGATTCATACCCAAAACACACACAGATTCATAGATTCATAGCCCCTGAACAACAAAGATGACATTTGGATTTATTTATTGAAAAATGAGTAAATTGATTGTACCATTGTGTATATTTTTTGTTGCAACTTCTAATTGGTAAACACATTGTTTTAGCTTCGGAAAGGAGTAAGGTTTAACTTTTTCTTTTCTTTGTTATTTTATATATTAACTATTATATTATATAAACATGTTGAAGGTACATTAACAATACCAAATGCACACTCAACCCCTTTTGAACCTATATGTGCTATCTAGATTTCTCCAGCCAGTGCATCTACATTAATAGAAGATGCAACAATTGTGTAACGTCCCCAACCACCTTGTTGAAGATTGAGTAGCTTCGGAAGATGTCCTTATTGTATTTGACCAAGACAAACCTTAAAGAATATTATTATATTATATTTGTTAATTAGGCCCTATTGTGCCTTTGTAAAAATCGACCCTATTGTGCCTTGTGTTGATGGGTCCTAAATCCCTTAACTTCAACAGCAAGAACCAAACCCGCCACCGAGGCCCAATTAGACTCTGCAACGTTTAATAGTGGAATGGTTCTCCAGATCTTGCGATCCAACCAATTAATTGACGGGCTTTGCATTTTCTTGTGAAGGCCTCTCCTTCAGTTTGGACTTTCTCTTTTTGTAATTTTCTCTTAGGACCGATATAAGATGGAAGCCGGTATAAACCAACTTGACAACAAAATGTGAAAAGGTTTAACTACTGGAGAAGAGGCTGAGCTTGGGATAACCCACTACTCAAGCATGCAGACAACAAATTTTATACCACAGGATTAGTACTAATACATTAACCGTGTGAGCATCCAATTACTGTCTGAGACACTTAATTATCAGAAAGAAAACACATATGCGATAGATAATGACAAGTAAAATAATTCACCTACTCTAATCATCCATCACATAAAAACACAACGATTCGTCTCCATCATTAAAGAAAATAACTGTAAAATATTGCATCAGATAACTTAACAATAGATTTAATAACTCTTACTTGTTACAACATCTATTCATGAAACAAGATAGGAAATAGTTCTTCTCCACGTCCAATCATATATGCATTTGATGAAAATATAGCTTGTCTTTGGTTCAGAAGGACTTCTCAATTACAGGTAGCTCCAAAATAATTCTTAACAAACTAGAAAAAGAGAGTTTCTTGCAAAAACCATCAAGCTTTAACTAATTGGTCGATGCTCTTATTTATAACATAAAATTCAACTAAAAATAACGGCTAAGTGTAGATAAGTAAAACAAAACTCGCCACATGGCGTTCTATCCTAACAGTTTTCTAACAGTCATCTCAAGATATCACTTTGAAAGGGTAAATTTTCTCATACTCCGACCAACTGATGAACAACTCCTCGCAGGTGTTGGCGTATGGGAACATGTGTTGTTCCATTGGGGCTACGTAAATTTCTCTTATCTCTATTGCATGCGCCCGATACTTAACTAGACTGGCACTCAATTGTTGCAGCATAGCTTGAGCTCTAATCGGGTGTCCCATATATTGTTGCACTTGTCCTGGCGCTGTGTCAGTCACCTTTGCTAGTCTTTCGACCCATGAAGAATATTGCTTGGTGTGCGATTCGACTATGTCGTGCAAGTCGACAAATTCATCGGGTGTGCCGAACTCGAGGAGTCTGATATATTTCATCACCCGATTAATCTTTGTCCAATGTTTCTCACACTTGACCCAATTCTCTTGAATTTTTCGGTGGGGTTCCCGAGACATTTTTTCCCAATACTCGGCTGAGTTCTTTATGTGATCAAGATTGCTTTCGTTCAACACCCAATGTCGTGTTCTTCTTTATCTCAACCCTGTTGGACCGCACCAATGTAGTCGACTCTTTCCACAACTCGCTTCACCTTTTCGTACCACCGCTCCATATCCTTGCATGTTGCGAGTGCCCTGAGGGTGTCATCCTATAATTGAATGATTCTTGCAGTGAATAATTGCTGCTCGTCTGTGAATTTGCTATAGGCCTCCTAGAACTCACTCCTTAAGTATTTTGCGGCCTGTGTGGTGTCCTGATAATACTTATCCAGGTGGCGCAAATGTTCCAGTTCTTTCAGGACGGCGACCAAATCCTTTTCATCCTTTTTAGCTCTGTCTAGGGTGGTGTCTGAGATCACTCTCCCTACACCGATAAGTTCGGATTTTCTGGCATTTTCTGTGTTTATCAAATCTTCCTCTGTAGTGGTGAGGATGGAGCAGTCCAATGCAATCCTCCTTTTCTTAGTGGTCCATTGGACAATGGCCTTCCTCTTCCGATCGTAGGTGATCACATATATGTCGGCAACTTCGTCCACCAGTTCAGGAATCTGTTGATCCCCCCATGTGAGTGTATTCCCCAGACCTCCGACGGTGTACACTTGTTCGAGGTTGGGTTCTTGGACTTCCCTGTTATGCTCTGAAGGCCCGACTTCTATTTGTTGTTCATCAGGTGTTTCAGTACCGATTGAAATATAGGTGTCGGGGATAGACTCGATACTTACTTGTCTATTGACTATTGAGATGCCGAATTCCTGCTGCGGGGTTCTTTCTTCTAGCTCACCCGACGTCGACTCATCTCTAGAACTATCTGCTTGGGTGGCCGATGCATTGGGAAACTTAGTGTTTGGGACACTTTCAACTTCCTTTTCTTTCGGTGGGACCTTCTTAGATTGGACGTTAGGGATAGGAGAAGATGTATTCTCATGTCCCTTTTCTTCTTTGACATGCACAGGGGTCCCGAGAGATACTTCCAGGCTCTCATCATCATCATAGATTTTAATTAGCTCGCAGAGGGAGTCCGTCGCACTTGTTTCTACTGATACCCCGACTGCCTCTGGCTGCATTGCAATACCTCTCAATGATTAGGCCGATGGGATTGTGGATTTAGGGTCATCTAACCCATTGATGTTATCAAGGTCTATAAATTTAGGGTTGTTTGGTCCCGTCGGGCTTTCTTATGGGCTATCGATCAGAAGCATTGACATCCTGACGAGGTCCGGGTTATCTCGCATCTGATTCATCATCCACTGAGCCTGTTCATACATGAGTAACCCTCTCTCCCACATCGTGAGCCTCGGGGGAACTCCTATTCTATACCAGGGTTACCTGGGAAATATCTAATGTTTCGGTCGCTTCCTGGGGAGCTTCTGCTGTCTCGGCCGCTATTATTTCCTCTCTGGCCCGAAGGGCTCCTTGAGCCAATTGTTCTATGGTTTTTGTTTGTTCATCTAGGCTCATATCTTTGAATCTGGTCATCCTAGGATCGACCATCCTTGCCACAACTTCCTCCCAATCCTATGCGTTTTCTGTGAAAATATCGTCTTCAACCCTGTCATAGGCATATGGCCAGCAAGACGATACTTGCAACGCGTGCTTCAGGACTAGACCCTTTGGGTTGTGCTTGCGAAAATGGCCAGTCTAGAATGATAAATCTAATTGGCTTAACCCTTCCTACTTGGCTTGAGTGGTGTATTTTACCATGTAGAAACCTATATGGAATCCATAAGGTATGAATGCCTACTTCTTATCTTTTACTAGAGTAGCATTGTAACCTTGCAGGATGGTCTGGTAGATCATGCTCATCCAAATAACAGTGACCAACCTTTGATATCATCTTTTTGGCCGCGACCGATAGTCTTGGACACTCTTTCTTGAAAAGCATAAAATGAATGCGCGCGATAAATTGATCACATATGAGAGTAGGATTTCTTGTACCTGTTCTCCCATAAGATGCTCAAATACACATTGACCAGGAGTTCTGAGGTGTGCCAAATCAAGTTCATTCTAACAAAGACATTTCTAGCATAGATGATGTCCAATAGATAAGAAGCCATGTGGAAAGATGAAGCCTCTCCTTATTTTAGCGTCTGAGCTTGTTGTATGTAAGTGCTTAGTTGTTTGGGCATGATGGCACCCCAATTAAAACCTCTTCCGAAAATTGCTATAGTATAAGCTAGAGGCATCCAAGCCTCTGAAAACCTGGAGCAATCTTTCTCCCCGTGCAACCGGTAGGGATTGGCCATTAGATAGATATACGACTCCCATAAGTCGGTCGTTGGGTACCAGCTGGAGGTCCGATTGGTATATTTTTTATCCTCCCTCCACCATGAAGCCATCACTCGACTGGTGTCATGTTTCTCATAGAATCTTACAACAAAATCGGTGTTCAACCGCTCCTCCGGGTCTCTGAGCTTGTAGTAATTCTGCACCTCCACCGGAAGTAAAACCCCGACACACTCGCCATTGTTGTCATTAATCAGACATCTTTGTGTGTCTGTGTGGTCAATATGCCACTTCAGAAGTTCTATGCAGGGGAATACTGGAGTTCTTCTCACTACCATGTGCAGGTACGACCTTCAGATATTCGAAAAAAATTCATCGTCGAGTTTCCTCATATTAGGGTCGATGTGCGGGGTGTATTCAGGGAATTCTTCCCGCTTGATCTTCTAGAAAAGTTCTCCCCAATGCGGGGGTACCGCCTTGGTCCCTATGATAGCCTCTTTGTCTCTAAAGGCCAAAGGCTGAATGAAAACCTCCTTGGTGGATGTCTTGATGATGGGCACCGACTTTGGTGTAAATTCCAATTTTTTTGTGACCATTGGGGAAGAGCCTTCTCCTACATCTGGTTCCTTTAGCTTCGACGCTCTCAGAGATTTCCTGGTGGTTGGTTTCTTTGGATGAATTGTTCCTACCATCAAAATTAATCCTTTAGGCATGCGTACAAAGTAACACCAGATACAAATGAATGAATTGAAGCATACAAATCCATAGACTGGTACATACCTGTAACGCTTGCTAAACCTATTGTTTAATACTCACTGAACCTTGGAAACTTCCTCCAGATTGCTCATCTCTCTCCTCTGGGTGCTTTGAACTTCTTTGTGCATGACGATCATGTTTACGAACTGCTCGAAAGAATTTAAATTAGGAAGAAACTATCGTGTCATATCGACCAATTAACTCGGGTTATGAGTGGAAATCAAATGAGATCTGCCGCTGAATTCCTGCAATTCAATTTGTCATGGGTTGACGACGAAGGCGCAGAGGGTAGTGTGCTCTGTCAATAATTTCAAATGACTGATATGATAAAAAACCCCCGAGGTACTCAGAGTTTACAGAAATAATCTCTCAAACCTACGAATCCAACAATTTCTAGTCGAATTTCAGGCAAATATCCCCGAAAAAATCATCAATTTATAGAAACTTTAGCCTACTGCTTTGGTTTGATTGTGCTTGCCTTACATTTGATTCCTTTTCTCCTAACTAAAAAAATCTCCTGCCTTAGTTTAGATTTTGTTATTATTAAGAATGACTGAGTTCACGTTAGATTTTGTTATTATTAAGAATGACTGAGTTCCATTCCAGCGATTGCAGTTCTCCATACACTGAATCCAGTCAGACGATGTGTCGTACTTCACCAAAAAAACCTGCTTTAGTGTTTTATAGCTACCTGTTAGAATTTTTATGAACAAGGAGAAAGCAGAACTTAAATGATGATTCATTTCAAAATGTGAAAAGCTCCTGCATGAAGCTGCGATATTAATGAACAAAATGATGTTTCATTTCAAAATGTGAAGAGCTTCTGCATGAAGCTGCCATATTAATGAACAATATGACGATTCATTTCAAAATGTGAAGAGCTCCTGCATGAAACTGCCATATTAATGAACAATTTGAGTGCGCCAATAAACATCACGATAAAGAAACAATTGCAAATTTGCAATATATTGTGGCCAAGACTGGAACCTTGGAATACTCGAAAACTTGTAATAAAAATGTGTGGCCAACAGTTAGGCATATTACCACTAAACAATTATACTTTTTAATGTTTGTTCAATTGAGTTTATACACAGAACACTTTTATGAGAACTTATGTTTATGCTTGACAAAAAAGCAATGGGTTATGCGGCAAGTTTGCAACATATTACTAACTACTGTCTTATGCATGTAAACTGCAAATGCCAAGAAATGAGACAAAACTCTATGGTCTAAGATGCACCTTATCAATAGATATAAAGAACGGACCAGTATACCAGCAATTATCAATCTTCAAAGCTCCACCATGTGTTGTTGTCTTTATCTAATTTAAAATTTTAATATAATTACCATAATTGTAGTCAACTCATACTTACGGAGGGAGTTAATTCAACATACACAGCGTAATCGGAAGTATAAAGAAACAAAAAAAATTATTTTTAATGTAGGAAAAATCACTCACCAGTACAACGAGTATTGAATCGCGGTACTTGGTATACTCATGAGTCACAACTATGGCAAGGGTTGACCGACCTATTCTCTATCAATGTGCATTAACCACGTATTGAGCTGAGGACTTGTCCGAGGGCCATACCAAGGTATCTATGGTTACTCTAACGTTAGATAAATCAAAGAGTATATTGCTCAAAAAATTAAAATCACTGTTTTCCTTTACCTAAGACTTCTAATTTAAGCAAAACCACCCACAAAATAGTTCTTGTTTAGATAATCACATTGACGTTTACGCACAAATAGTTATTGTTTGGATTATCACAATGCCATTTAAACAATTTGTGAGTTCATTAAAACCTAAAAGAGGTGGAAGTTTGACCATGAATGTTTAACAATATTTGGTACTTGGCTACATAATATGTAAGAGTGCAGATAAGTGAATAAAGGGCTAAAGGGTTCTTTCCAATTTGAAGTAACTTATAAAAAAAAAAAGTTTAACTATAGCTTTTAAACAATTGTACCAATGTTTTGGTTAAACTATAGTTTTTAAAAAATTGTACCAATGTTTTGGTAACCTCTCTTTCTTTTCTAGGCTGGCTGAAAATATCAAAATCTCTTACTTGATCTATATTTTCCTATCTAATATTGATAAACCCTTTCACTTGAGAACATAATTATGAAGGAAGTTTAAAAACACAATTGCATATTGACAACAAAGTGAGCATTCTCAAGATGAAGTATACCAAAAATGTCAAGCATACATAAAGAGATGTAAAATCTAAAGCTATTTCAAAAACATAATTAAGCAAGGAAAGGAAATCCAAAGTTAAGGATTGATACATATAGTATATACCACGCCAACCTAAAATATCAATGAAGAATGGGTTTTTAAAATTTGTTCAGAACATATTGTGACTATGTTTGAGCTACACACAATACAAAAGCACACACCCTTCTAAAAATAGTACCAACTCCAATTCAAGAATAATACAAAGACGTGCATATTTGGAGGCCAATGAAGCCATCAAATAGACTAATTAGAGTTTCATGATTTCAATTTCTATTTAAAACGTTATAACCAATTTTAGGCATTGTAATGACAACTGACCCTCCGAGTATCCAAAAAAATGGGAAGAAAGCTATTTTTATGGAAAAGCCAAGAAACCAATATATGAAGCAAACCATATTAGCAAAGATTCGGCCTTATTGGCCTTTGGTGTATAGAAATTTGTATAGAGTTCAAAATTCAACAGATATTTGATATAGTATGGATATGGTACATTTCACTAAATGTTTAAATATATTTACATGTGTTCCAATCTTTTGATGGATTTGCCAAACTTTTTGAGCAGTCAAGATCCAGATATGGGGAAATATAAAAAATAAACACAGAAAATTCAGATTTTCAAAGTATCACTTCCAATCACTCTAACAAACTTAAAATGCAGACTGCTATGAAAACCACAAATTATGTGTTTTAGAATAGGTAGCAGACGCTATTTTATAGGAAAAAGTTAGGGTTTTAGGCCCATGAGTGGAGGTCAGGAAATGCCAACAAATCTACCAAGAAGCTAAGTTGCATGGAAACATAGACAAATTTGTCGAACCATAAACTAAAAAAGTCAGATCTCCAAATATATCCCTCCAAATCGCTCTCGGAAACTTAGAAATGCAAACTACTATGACAAACTCAATTTGTCTATTTTAAAATAGACACAGGGGGCTATTTGATAGGCAGAAATGAGTTTTAGGGCCCCAAATGTTGGAGATACTTCACACACACCTAGGAATTCTTTTTCCTAAGGTTTTCCCTATGTTTACCAGTCATTATTCAGTCTCCTATAGACTAGGGAGAATATTCTCTTCAATTCACACTTCAATTTGATCAGTTGAGTGTGGTCTAGATGCCACATTGGGATCATCACCATGCAGCATTGGGATCATCACCAACTAATGTGCATTGTCCTTGGGATCATCACCAGACTAGCGCATTACTCATGATTCACTGACCTCCTCCTCACTTCACTATGTTTCAGTCAGTTAACTAAAGACTGAGAGACTAGTTAACTCAAACTAGGTGGCAATGAACTCCAGTAACTGCATGAGAGACTAGACTAGGCGGCAGTTTACTCCACTAGCTGTTGGTGTGTGTCCATATCACTCTAGACCACCATTATGGCACATTGGCTTCTCCTCCAATGTGCATTAGTTGAGTTATACATAGTATATCATGTGTAAATTATCATTCATTCATTTGGTTAATGAGAATTCTTCCATTCTTTCTCTCTTGTTTCTCGTTTCTCATATTTCTCTACAAATTGTGTATGTCATTTGCTAGCTAGATCTTTTCTATGCAGGTTCAACACATTTACACCAAATGGATCTAGGATGAGTAAAGAATGTTATGATATCCAGTTATTATTGTTTACAATGGGATTTACTTCAACTGTAATATAATATTTTGTTGATACTCTGTCTCCTATAGTTATATTTTCCCTATGTTGCATTGGTTTTCGGGACGAGGGGACGCGTCCCTGGGACGGCCAGAGTGCACCCCCAATTTTTTCAGGGG